>WAAD01031042.1:458212-490352 GCA_013389945.1 Fregata magnificens
ACTCCATTCACCACCACTCTCTGGGCTCGGCCATCCAGCCAGTTTTTTACCCAGCAAAGAGTATGCCCATCCAAGCCGTGAGCTGCCAGCTTCTCCAGGAGAATGCCGTGGGAGGCCGTGTCAAAGGCCTTACTAAAGTCCAGGTAGACAACATCCACAGCCTTGCCCTCATCTACTAGGCGGGTCACCCGGTCATAGAAGGAGATCAGGTTGGTCAGGCAGGACCTGCCTTTCATGAAGCCATGCTGACTGGGCCTGATCCCCAGGTTGTCCTGCACCTGCCCGGTGAGCTCACTCAAGATGAGCCGCTCCATGATCTTCCCTGGCACCGAGGTCAGGCTGACTGGCCTGTAGTTCCCCGGCTCCTCCTTCCGGCCCTTCTTGTAGATGGGCGTCACATTGGCTAGCTTCCAGTCATCCAGGAGCCATCTACTTATGTAGAGATGAGCTTATTAAAGACTGTGAGAGGCTCAAAATCCATGGCTACAAAGATCACATACAGCTGAGGTAGATCCACTGAGCTTTAACAGGGATTTTTGGAATTTTTTGCAGCTACCAGGTGAATAATAGCTTATCTGAAAGACTCAGAAGAACATCAGACTCAAGCAAGAGATCTTCAGACAGGCAATTCTAGCACCAAGAAGGAAAGAGTAATTATGTGTAGATACCTGTGATACTAGAGTATGACCCTTACAGCAACTGCTACTTACTAGGCTGCTGTAGTCTTTTAGCAAGAAACTAAGGCCCCAAAACTAACAGGCCAGACTGCACACAGCTCAATTGTTTTTTTTATACACCCTTAAAACAGCACTACAGAGCAAATTATAAATTTAAATATCCAGAATTTCATTCATTGCCTGCAAAAACAACCCAAGTCCAGAAGGTTGGTGGAATGACGCTTCCCCAGCTCTGCTCCAAGAGAGCAAATCTGAGCTCCATGCTGCGGAGCCTGAAAATGAATTCAAAGATGTAGCACACCACAGGCACTGCTACAGCTCTTTTGCTTATGAGTAAGGCATAAACTAATAACACCCTTAAATGATTGCTGTATCTGATTATGAGAGTGCTTTTTAATTCTATTATTTTTCATTCAAGTTTCACTATTGAAGGAAGAGAAGCAATTAATGGGAAAAGATAATAAACAAAACCCACGTAGATAAAGAATCACCCGCGCTCACTTGATCCATTGCTGCAGGCAAATTAGATAAGAGGAGAGGCAGGCAGAGTTTTCTGAGCAATATGTTCTATTGCAAGCTCAAAATCTTAAAAAAATCAGACCTTGAATGTATTGAAACAATTACTATAATAAATAATATTCATTATAACAAATACACCACAGTGCCATATGCTGTTCTCTTGCCCACCCATCCCCAGCAAAAGCCTAACAAAGGGTATTAAATGCTCTTAAACCTGGCTGCAAGATTTGGGTCTTTTTGTTAGAGATTTACACCCAGCTTTGCTAAAGATACGCTTTCTGGCCATGGGCTGATTTCCTTTGCTCTGTCTCTCTCCACTTCTACATCTATGAAATAAGAGTGACAACCCAAAGCCCACCTTTGGAAATGAGCCCTGTCCTACCAGCTAAACGGTATCGAGCTGAGGATGGGCTTTTCCAAAGTAACACCCCAAGAGAGACGCACAGCAGCAGAGAGCTGAGATGTAAGAACATTAACTATTCCAGCTGTGCCGTGGCTATACTTCTGCCATGCTGTCACCTCACCTAGTCTTAATGCATGCTGACCCCATATGTCTCCCTTCGCAACAGCCCTCCTCTCAAACTCTAGAGAGCATGCATGCTTTTGCAAAGCTCTTTGGATGAGAAAGCTTGATACTGCTTTGTGATTTACTGACTAGGAAATTCTGTAAATCATAGAATGATAGAATGGTTTGGGTTGGAAGGGACCTTAAAGATCATCTAGTTCCAACCCCCCTGCCGTGGGCAGGGATACCTTCCACTATATCAGGTTGCTCAACGCCCCATCCAATCTAGCCTTGAACACTTCCAGGGAGGGGGCATCTAGAATCATAGAATCATCAAATAGTTTGGGTTGGAAGGGACCTTTAAAGGTCATCTAGTCCAACTCTCCCTGCAATTAGCAGGGACATCTTCAACTAGATCAGGTTGCTCAGAGCCCCGTCCAACCCGACCTTGAACGTTTCCAGGGATGGGGCATCTAACCACCTCTCTGGGCAACCTGTTCCAGCATCTCACCACCCACACAGTAAAGAATTTCTTCCTAATATCTAATCTAAAATCTAACCTCTTTCAGTCTAAAACCATTACCCCTTGTCCTATCACTACACTCCCTGATAAAAAGTCCCTCCCCATCTTTCCTATAGGCCCCCTTTAAGGACTGGAATTCTGCTATAAGGTCTCCCTGGAGCCTTCTCTTCTCTAGGCTAAACCACCCCAAATGCTGCCAGAACAAAAACGCACAGTCAACCTGTTTATCTAGGGCAGAGTATAGGGAGGATTGAAATATTGCTTAATGACTGAATTTGACATTGCAGAAAAGATATTCCTGCAAAATCACAAGCAATTACTTTCCCCCCACCTCACCCTGTTATCTTGTACCAGCAGCTTTACATAAATACTTGCAAAAACATACAGAGGACTGCTGATTATTTGAACTGGTAGGTGAAAGCAGAGCACTGTTAGGACAGCCTGGTAAGGGTTAGAACTTTGGCAGACTATGCATCAAATGGTTTTCACAGCATTTGTCAACAACCTCTACATTCACTGCATTGCAACAAGGGAGGTGGGTCCTGCGACAGGCAGATCCTGCCTGCTTACACAGCTTTAAAACTTCTTTCTGAACTCAGTCCACAATATTTGCGTTGCTCAGGTAATACCAGCACTGTGCATACTTGAAAGTGCAACCTCCAAAGAGTTAGGGAATCAGGATTGAAGCTGAACCCACCTGCAGTTTTAGGATGAGTGGAGCGATACGAAACGCCCTTGATAACACTGCTGAAGTTGAATAAAAGCAGTGGGAGATGTGCACAAATGGGGTTCTTGGAAGTGCCTCTTGTTGACTGAGCTCTCTCTCCCCTGATGTGAAGTGGAAAAGCAGTTCCTCGGGGATTACAGTTCCAAAAGCTGCAGATAAAACACACTTCCCCCAAAGCCCCCGACAGCTTTGTAGTTCAAATCTACTTCCTCTGGAGCTGTTACTCTCTGCTGTTCCGTTACAGAAAGAGGCTGGGTGTGACACCTCTCCCTTGCATATAGCTCAGGGCTCATGGTTTGAGTGCGATGGGAAGAGAGAAGCTATTTCTTGTGTAACCCACCAGGCACTGTCCCCTGCATAAGGTTTGCCTGTCACCACTCAGCCTCTCTTTTCCCTCAAAAAGGTCCATGTCCAGGTCCTTGGTACCTTCTCATTTTAAGGCACAGAATTGCTTACCTACTAGAGACAAGCTGGAGCCTAAATGCTAAACTGTCCCTCTCCTTAGGCTGTGCAGGAGCGGTGAGTGTGGCACTGAGATTCCTGGGAAGAAGAATGCCAAAAGTCAATATGCAAGAAAACCTTTGGGATTTTGTCCTAGAGGCATTCATACAACTTCACAGTCCTGTGTAGTCCATTGATGAGCATGTGCATAAATGGTGAAGGACTGCAAGCTTCAGGGCAAGGCTCTCCAAACAAAAAAAATGACATTGTGCATATTTTGAGACTGTGGAATTCTCTTCAAGATGAAGAAGGAATGATTTTAATGGCTTTATCAGGAATCAAGAAAACATTCCCTATAAAAGGAAATTAGAGCAAGAACACACTAGTACATAGGAAAATCCACTAATTCTATACGCTACTTTGTGTTCATACATTTCAAAGCACCCCTCTAAGGAAAGCAAGCACCACGGTCCATTTACAGACTGAGAACCAAAACACACAAGGAACCAAAAAGATCTCGGGGTCAGTAGCATGCCTGCCGCAGCAAGGAGACACCTCCTGAGACAAACTCCACTGGGCTGTACCACCACCGTGTGGCACGAGTATTATGGCATCAATAGTTACTGACGGTACAATACAGACAGCCTGGTACTGTTATGAAGCTGTTTCCTGGTCGAATTAAATTTTGATCACATACAAGTATCATTATTTATCATATATATAATTAGTTATCATGAAATATATTTTCATTCACGTCTGATCATTCCTTTGCTTAAGGTTATTAGGGTAGTTTGTTAGTTCACTAAGGTAACACTAACGCAGATGCTGCAACATGGCCAAATGGTCTAAACATAAAAAAACATTTTTTTAAAATCCTTGTTTACTATTAATTTGCTTCATTAAAGTAAACTACTAAGTAGCAAATACAGAACAGAAGCAAAAAGAGTCCCCAAACAAATAAAGACAGACTCAACATTCACATGCAGCATTCATAATAATTCACAATTATTCATTAAGTATTCACAAGCATCCTGACTGTTTCCGGGAATGAATTTAGCACAAACAAATTCTTAACACTGTAGAATTTCTCACTCCACAGTGGCCCAGAGCTCTTTTCTGAGCACAAATTTGCGAAATAAATTATTTTTATGAAATGCTCCATCATGAAAATGGAAGCAGAAATTACATTTTGATTGCCATAAATGCCATCAATTATTTATTTCCTGTGCAATGGTTACAGATGCAACTGCATCATGCAGACAACATGAAACATTTATTTAAGGGGTTGCACACTGCAGAGAGCTTGATTTAACCAGACTTTGTTGCGCTCCTCACTGGAATGAAGACTGGCAGTTTGGTAGTCAGCACTTTTCATGGAAGCTTAAGCTCATTCAGAGCCACTGAATGCAAAACTTTTACCCTGGCAATTAAACGTGTATGCAGCTTGGTGCAGCACGACACAGCCAACTGTATGCAAATCTGAGAAAAAGACCATTTACAAATAAGAACCGTCACTGTGCCCAGAAGTCACACAAAACTTCCAAAATCCAAACTATAGGTAAACAGAGACAAGGCAAAAATCCCATCTCACAGCCAAGTTCTTAGCACATCCAGATTTACCTCAACCAGAAAAGTCTCTTTTTTACTCTTTTCTAGTCACATTTTATTATTCTGCGTGTTCTGTTTACAACCCTTGTTGTAATTTTGCGGATTACTTGGGACTAAATTAACTGGACTAGACTCCATTATTTTCAATGCTGCAAATGTGTATTTCCTGCTGATTTTCCCACATTATTGGTGCATTATTTAGTTTATTTTTCTTTGAGAGCTTGTAAAATGTTTTTAACCCTCTGGATTAGTAGAACTGAGGACCAGACACTTCATTGGCTTACGTCATTTATCCAAATAGCAATACAGCACAGGGGACCTCATGTCGATACAAAGGTTTGTATCCCTTTGCTAGTGCTTCTGCTCTTGAGTACTAAGTATTAGTAACTCGTAATTTGACTTTGCATCCTGAAGGGAAAAGCTGTGGGTTACACGAGCACAAGCCTCTATACAGCCAGACAACAATGCAAGTGTTGCTCAAGTCTTCTACATTCAGTTCTGGATACCTTTACCATGTTTTTTTTCCTGTAGTCAAAGTAATTTCTCAGCACATGCTGTTTTCTTTGTGAAAGTATCATTTACTGCACCCAGGAAGAATAATTCTAAGAATCAAAATGAAAACACACTCTGCAGGTGACACACGCTCAGCACGTGGAAGAATTTGGACCCCAGGCAGTAAGGAGAACTTTCTGTCCCTCAAAGCCTCCACGCCAGACAGTCTGCCGCGGTGCCACCTGGTGCCGCTCAGTTATATTACACAACAACCTTTTTAGAGCAAGGAAAAAAATATGTTTTTGCCATGATTTTCAAACACACAACTAAATTGCTATTTAAGATTAAGAGGCCCCAAGTCACACATTAGGTTGAGGATGCACACAGCATAGCACTTTCATGTCTATTACCAATGTACAAGAGGAAAATATAAAAACTACATGTGCAAGACAGATTGCAAATACAGAAAGTCAGATTGTGCTCAACAATGAAAAGTAAAAGGGCAGCAGACTCCATTTGGATGAGGTCTTCTTTTCTGGTCCAGCCTCTTCCTCTCTGTATTTACACAGTAGACAACAATAGGAATATCTGCAACTCCAGCAGCTGAGGGAACTGGGGTTGTTTAGCCTGGAGAAGAGGAGGCTGAGGGGAGACCTTCTCGCTCTCTACAACTACCTGAAAGGAGGTTGTAGTGAAGCGGGTCTTGGACTCTTCTTCCAAGAAACTAGCGATAGGACGAGAGGGAATGGCCTCAAGTTGCGTCAGGGGAGGTTTAGATTGGACATCAGGAAGAATTTCTTTAGCGAAAGAGTGGTTAAACATTGGAACAGGCTGCCCAGAGAGGTGGTGGAGTCACCATCCCTGGAGGCGTTCAAAAAAGGTGTAGACGTGGCACCCCAGGGCCTGGTTTAGGAGGCATGGTGGTGTTGGTTTGGCGGTTGGACTTGATGATCTTAGAGGTCTTTTCCAACCTTAATGGTTCTGTGATTCTATGATTCCACCAGTTAAGACAGAAATTAAAACAAGTGGCAATGAAGAGAAAACACTAAATTTATTTTGCAGAGTTAAGTACTGTTTGAAAGAGAGACATAGTGATTGCCTGAGGCAGGCAAATGACTGGGTGAATAAAAGTTTAAAAAAAAAAAAAAAAAAAAAAGAGTATTTTGGTCGGGTGCCTGCTCACACGGAGCAGTACCCCCTCGCTCCACTGGAGTGTGCTGTTTGTTCGCAGTAGGAATATCAGCTCTTGGCTTCCCGGGGCTGCAGGTAGCGCTGCGATCTCCACCCCTCCGTACCCTGCACGCTGCCGCGTGGATCTGGAGCAACCCCTGCTCTAACGCGACTGTCTCTGTATTACAGCTGTTGGCAGGATTCAATCAGCTGCTCTATTGGCAGGAGCCTGTATCAGCAGCAACAGAGCAGCTACTCCACCAGTGCTGCTCATGTCACAGCAAACTTTACCTGGGACTCATCCCAGGCAGATCCTCTTGCCCTGAACTCAGCCAGCCTTAAGGCTAACAGAGCTGGTGAGTGTTGTGACGCTGCCGCAAATACAGACCTTTCCTTTTGCTTGCTTATTCAAGAGTTCCACTCATTAGACATTGTGCAGGTTAATTAAAATAGAAAACAAATAAGGCAACGGCAGTCTATACTTTGATTGAGAACTGTAAAAGGTCTCAAGTTTGCTTCCTTTCAGAGAGAAAAAAAAAAGGGAAGAAAGATCAATGCTGTTGCAAACATTCAGTGCTTGAATAACTTTGCCTTCCACAGCAAATATCGAGAGCCAAACCTCCGATAGGGTAAGCTGGTCTTGATTCAACGAAGGCAGCGTAGGTTTATGCCACTACAGGCATTGAGCTTTGGGACTCAATTTATAGTGACTGCTCATGCAGAGCAAAGTCAATCAGTGGGAAATCAGTGGAAAGGAGTAAACTCTAAAACTGAATACCTGAACCTTTTATTCCCTCTTCGTAGTATACATTAACAGGAACTGCTCTGTATAGTAACAGCGAACTTAAGAAAGCACTTACATTTAAGCTAAGAAGAAATCCCATCACCAACCCTCCCCATTCTTTCACCTATTACCAGTATAAAATCATCACACTCCTGGCAGGCATCAGAATGAAAAGGGACTGTGGTGATTAACTTGCAAAGTTTTGCTCCTGTGACTTGAGAGCATCCTCTTAACAGACTTTCAAACAAAAAGGCATTTGGGTTCAAGTTTCAACAGCTGCTGCAGGAGTCAGAACACTAAAGTAAAGCCAGGACAGAGACAGTGAAGTCTCAGAAGATTTCCACTTGCAAATTACTACATAACAACATAAAACCAAAAAGACCTTGCACAGGAGGGTAGAAAAACCATTTGCTAGGTCTCCTCTTCACTTATTTCAAATGAGAAATGGGAAAAGTAGTCAGGGAAGCCCAAGGCTTTAGGCAAAACACTTGATGCATTTTTGAAAGAGAAATTACACAGTGGAGCAGCAAGGCACTGAAGATGGAGACATGAATTTATCCAAACTCTGCAGTAAGACTCTGTAGCTACTCGTTACCTTCTTACAATTATTCCACCCTCACTTTTCAAATCCCTCGCAACTCAGCCTCACCCTGGAGAATAAGAAGGGCTCCTACAGCCCTGCCATCACATCTGAGAACCCCTACCTTCACTCTGTAACAGCAGCAACTTTGCTGGTCCTCGCAGCTCCAAGGACAGGCTGCGCGCGAAGTAATGCCCAGGTCTGCAGAAATGCAGACAAATGCCTGCCATGCCTGAGTGCGCCTCACAGGGCTGGTGCTCTCCCTGGGACCCCAAGGCTGTTGCAGGGAAGACACTGAAAAGCAGTTTAACTCACTTGCCTGGGACGCTGTGTGTGCCAAGAGCTCCCTCCCTGCCACCATCACTGCCATGCGAGCAGGGAGCCTGGCCGCCTCCTCACTGCCATGGCCAGGTCTGGGGCATTTCTGCTTCACAGAAGGATGGGGCAACAAGGCAGCTCCAGTCCTTTCAGGAGAGGACAACCACATTCCCTCTCCCCAGCAGGCCGTGATAGGGCCTATCTGTAAGGGAAAACACGTTCAGTCTTACTTCAACAAGTTCAAATAAACATGACAAGACTTCAGCTTCTTCCTTAAAATTACCCAGTAGCATGCCATGTGGCTATAAAACAAACTGACTACCATCAGTTTTTACTACACCATATATAGTGCATACATAATGAAAACACAATCTACTGCCCTAGCCCACAGGAGGGGACAATTTGTTTCTGAGATAAAGTTCACTCGCTAATAATGGCTGGCATCAACTGCTGCTGCTGCTGTCATAATGATAGCACTTTCTTATTTTTATGTCTTTATTCCCTACAACAATCTAGGTGCCTCGCCGTGAACTAATGCTGCAATCCAATAAAACATTAAAAAAGGCATTAAGTACAGCACCATGCCAAAAGCTACTGCAACTACAAACAGAAGTGTCTAAATGATCCTGTTTAAGAGTCTAGAGCATACTAAGGAAAAGGTTTTTCTTGCTTACATCACAATGTCCACCATACGTTCCTCACTAAAAGCGTAGGTTGATGAGGTCAGGAGCAGGTCCCCAACAGGTAGGGACGCAGACAAAATTTTAATCTTCATACCAGTTTAAATGGCTAGGGGCTGCTCTAGTCCCAAGTGCTGCTATGGATCACGCATACCTCCTCATGGTCCCTATATGCAGTAGAAAGGTACAAGCCTTTCTATTGCTGTGCTGTACTCCCAGAGCAGATGAAGAAGCAGCTCTTTAAAACTGCTGCTGCAAACTATCATTTGGACCTATGCACTCTTAAAATGTAGAACTGAAACAACAGAGATATGGGGGTAACAATTCTTCCTCTGTAATCCTCTGGGACATAAAAGCAGCCCCTACGCTGAGAACATGGATGAAGGAGGGAGATGTTACTTTAAAAAAAGAGCAGATGCATCAGTGAAGCCGAGTGCAGAGCTGACTTTGTGCTGCCCATCCTATGAGCGGTGGTACTCCTGGTCCAGGCACTATGTAGCCAAATTGGAGCGGAACCGAGCCACCATTACATGGTGCATTGTTAGGCCACAGCACACAGGCATTTCTACTGATCAGCATCCTTTACACACTGTCCCATGTCTACCTATCGGTCACTATAGAACAAGCTTTTGCATCCCACAGGATGTTAAAGCTTTTGAGGAGAGTTATTAGCCCACATACCCCAGAGACAGCTGTTGTAAGCGCTGAACAAAAAACCGGCACAACTCAATCTGACCCCGACACCCCTGCAGCAGCCCCCAGCGATGAGTTGTGGAATAATTGCCAGAGGTGACTTAGAAATTAAACTTATATTCACATTATAAAGAAAGGTACAGCATTGAAGAAGCTTCCAGGGTGGAGTGCGGCTGACATGCAAGGAATCCATTCCACGGAAGTTCCCTAGGCCTGCAACCTTAGATGTTAGCAACACCAGGGGAACTTGCTGTGCCGACTCTAAGAGGAACTGCACGGAGGGTGGAGCGGAGTAGAGACACTGCAGCCAGGCTCTGTGATAATATGGGAATTTGAAGGTACCATGGAACCGATAAGCTGCACGTTTGCTACCCTGGGCCAATGGTCTGTCATGTTTTTGACAAAATGCTGTCCTTTTGGTGAACTTTGCTCATTATAATATCGTTATAATATCAAAACACACCTCCATGCCAAAAGCTACCCGCCTCCAACGTGCGACCACCCCTCACTGAGCTTGCGCTTTGAGTTTTTCTAGTTTATACCTCTAAAAGTGAAGTGAGAAAGTTTTACACCAATCATAACAAAGGTATGTACGACTAGAGTCACTCAAGCTCCACCTGAAAGGTAAAAAATAATATAAAATAGCTTAAGAGAGAGATGATATTAGGGAAGATACCATCACCATGTACCACTCTGACTGCTGGGATCAGTCAACGGGCTGAGCCTCTCTTCCCCCCCACCCCCATCAGGATGCCTTTGGGTAAGATTCGAACACTTGGTTATACAAAGTGCCTCCCCGGGAAACTTAGAAATATCTATAGAATCGCTTTGTATCTTAACACATTTGTAGCCAAGCAGCGTTACTCATACTCTTGGTATTTGCATGTGCTTTGCAGACAGTGAATTTATCACCAGCAATCCAAAGAACCTGTGTATCTGTTGCTTTATTAAACTGCACTACTCATTAATCTAGCCATGATAGTTCTCATTGAATGCAACCAAACTCTTTAAGTGTGGCCGTGGTAGTTCACGGAACGCGACTAGACTGAAGGTGTATCACATTATTTGTGCATCCGTAATTGTGATAGTTCAGTACACTGAACATGACCGGACTTATAATGACGAATTGGGCATCACTCCAAATTACTTTAACCTTTAACGCAACAGGAATCAGGCTTACCCTGCACAGGGGGCTGCCCAGCATTCAAAGTGATGTACCCATCCCCAGGGTGAACCTTCACAACTCGGCCAGACCAGCCTCAGAGTCAGGAATGGCTCGCCTGTGATTCTTAAGTCACATGTAGCTCTGAAACATGAAAGGCAAGGCCTGTGTCATAGCTGTTTCACACAATTAATGGCATGGCTGTGCTGGATAATCCCTGCTGCCATCTGCCAAATGGCCAAGGCCAGCAAAGCCAGCTTAGCCTTAAGCTGACAGTCTAGCATCATCCTAAAACAAAGCAGTGGGTCTATTGCAATCATCTGCCATGGCCTTCCTGGGGTATGTGAAAATGGAATTATACTGTTCACCACAACAAGAGACTGTGGTGTGGTGTTCATAGCCTAGGGGTTACCAACCAGGAACTTCACTGACTGAGCATGAAGCACTAAACTCTTTCAGACTCTGAAAATCCTGTTGTTTCCCTATCCAGTCTTAGCCCAAGCAGAAAGTGCAGCTTCTTGTAAAGTCAGCTGCTGATAGAGCAACTTTTTGAAGAGCTGTTTTAGCTGTGTGCAGGAGGTGAAGCAGTGATAAACTGGGATACCGGAAATGCCTTCTCAGCCATAACCTTGACTCACTGCAGTTCTGATTCTCTCCAAGCCTGGGGCAGACACTTGGACATCAAATGCAAGTAACAGCACAGACAAGCCGGACAGAAAGTAGAAAGAGGGATTTGTTTTGTTTTGTTTTCTAGTTCTAGTCCTCTCTGTAGATTAACCACCATGCAGGTTAGTTAAAATAGGTAAACAAAAAGAATGGCAGCTGACAAAATACAGCCACTGTCAAGTCTGAGCACACAGCTGGAGCCTCAGCTACTTCCCTTAGCTGGGGGCAGAGTATTCAGCCAGAACCAAATGCTGCAACCTCAGCACTTTTCTTATTTTTCCCCAAACATTGAAATTGAACAGTCAAACTCCCTAGTGTGGCTGAAGGGACACACTATTTTAGCAGACTAATAATTACCATTTTCTTTCTGTACTGATACATTATTATAAGCTTTAGAAATACACAAAAGGGGAAGAATTTCCCTAAGGCTGTATTAAATATAAAATCCATTCATTATAAACAGAACACCCTTTTTATTACAGACTGCACTTGGCAACAGCTCGCAGTTGTGTTCATGTTAAGATATCTCTTCAGAAGTACACTGAGTTTCTTTAGAGGACATATTAAAATACACCACTCCAAAGCTAATAATTTACAAGAGGAAAAAAAACCCAAAAAACAAAACACAAGACACTGCTACCTACTCAGAAACATCTATTAAAAGTCCTGAGGTGCAGTTATTTTAAGAACAGGAAAATTATTTCCACACTATTGCCAATAATGTTCTGCAACTTTGATACGTCCCTGTCTCCAGAGAGCTCCTGCCCTCTCTGGAGGGGTTGTGAGAAAAGCAGCTTCAGACCTAAAAGCTCCTGCGTTGCATATGCATTGGGAGAACAGCAGCCACAGAGTGCCCGGCAAATACCCCGAGCTGGCACTGGGCTCCCAGGAGCAGACACCCAGGACAGAGGCTGGAGAGAGGCGATGGTGGCCCAGACCCTAAGGTGCAGCAGGGCTGAAAGTCTTCTGGGTGCAAACTGTAGATGGCACCCAAAAGCTATGCACTGTACTACAGCCAAGCAAAACCTCTCCACAGCCTTTTTCTGCAGGCTGTGTGCTGTTGCATGGGTCACTTCTGCCAGCACTATGTTGCTTCTCCAACAGTCTGCTTTTCTACTCAAGTCTGGCAGCATTTAAATACCATACTAGAAAAAGGGCCACAATCGAGATGCCAGCTGTTACATGGTTTTTCTGTTTCCAACACTGTTATTCATGTTTTCCTGACAGGGTATTTAAAACAAGGGGGAGAAAAAAAAGAAGTCCAGATTGAAGCAAACTTCTACACAGAGTGTGAAGAAACCACAACAGCAGAGCAGATAATTGCTCTGCACAGCTTCTGCCTGCTGGGGGAAATAGTCTTCAAATATTTACCAGACAATATGCTAACAGGGAACTGTCTAGTACTTTTGCTCACCATATCCTGAAAACAGATGTCACTTACTTCTCCATATTATAAAAGTGGTAATATATTTGCTTTCAGAACATACAGATTCCAGATTTGCTGGTTTGCAAACTCTTGCATTTGTCTCAGTTGCAGATGACAGGAAATTTGTTTCCCAACAAAGACACTACAGTTGAAGTGACACTTCTTGTCTCGTTTTATGTAATTACAGCAGTAACAAATTAGTCAGCTAGGTCACACTCAAGAAAACTTTTTCCTGTAACTATTAGCTTCACCACAAAAATATAACTTCAGTTTTCCATAACCACTCAAATTTAATTCAATACAAAGTTCCAGCTGACAGAGCCCCATTGACCATTAGGAACAAGCTGAAGAGATGTGTCAAGAAGATGGTGGTGCCTTGCCCTGTACTCAGATCTATTTTGCACATATATCTTCATTCACAGCACCAGCCTGGGAAAAGGGATTCCTGGATCTCAGTCCTTGTTCTGACAAAGACTTACTTTTTCATACAAAAGCACATTTAATAACTAAGGTCATCCAGAGAACATGGCCTCCCATTTCCCCGTCTAACAAACTTTGGCTCCTGGCTGTTCTAAAAAGTAAAAGAGAAGGATTCAGGCACTCAAAGGTATATCTCATTGCACTTGGATCTCTCCACCCTAAAAGTATGTTGTCAAACCCCTGCAATATTTGGTAACCTCCCTTTCCAAATGTTTCGCTTCATTTCTGTCATTTATTCTATACGTGCCCACAGTAAAACTCTTTATTCTGAAACAAAGGCAGATTTCCTTTTAAAAGAAGAAAATTTTTCCAGCATTATATTTGGCAAGTAAAATACAAAAATTACATGTTTATTCCAGTCTAAAATGATTCTTCATTTGCCAACCCTGGGTACAGCTGTGAAACTGAAAAGCCTTTCCACAGCCCAAATCACGGCATCTCCAAAATCATGGTGGAGTTGGGACCAAAACCAGAAGCACATCCCAGAATTAACGCAGTGAGGAGCAATCACAGGAATTATTTTATTTCCTTAAGCCCTGTTTCTCCATAAGAACTCAGTAATTTTGGTAATCCACAAGCTCCAATGCAATATCCTTTTCTCTCATTCAGGGTCATTCATGTGTTTGTCAGAAATGGTTAATAAGACACAAGGAGGTTGGAAATTCGGCCTAAGCACCCTTCAGCAATGCTCAGGATAGACACTTCAGTTAGAAAANTTCCTTGAGACCCATTAATCTTACAAACCATGCTTTCTCTTGAGCTGGAAACTATGAACTTCAAAATCAAGTGCCCACTTGTTTCAGGAATTAAAAACCAATAGAAGCCACAAGACCACGGTCTGTTCCTATTTTGCTCTCAGTAAAGGTGCAGCGTGTAACTTAGAAGCGCGTTCTGAGTGATGACTGTCTGGCTGCCCGCACGGACAAAGCCACAGGGCATCGTGCCTGTCCATGGCAGGCAGCAGAGAATCCCATGCAGAAGTGTCCTCAGGTTTTTCACCCCTCTTCCCAAAGGCTCACAAAATTTTGCATGCATTTTTAAGCCATGGATAATACCCTTGAGTGATCTACATACCAATTATATCAGCACTGCAAGTAAACCATGCCTGACTTGTTTAACTTTTCCTCAGCGATGCAAGAACGCAGGCAGTCCTTGCTGGATGCAGATGGCACATGAACTCCCTGTGCCAGACAGCACTCTGAAATCTGCACTTAATCCCAATTCCTGCAGTCCCTGGGAAACACTAAGAGAAAATTGAACACAGCAACTTTCCAGTGTTTAAAGAGCAGGACTGCTCACCTTGCATTCCTTCTGCCCACATTGCGAAGTTGTTTTCATGCATCTGAAAGGGGCCTTTTACACCAGCTGGTGCAAGAAACAACAGGAAGAGCAAAGCAGCGAGCGATATCTTACTCCTGCAATCTTAAGGCTTTCCAAGGACCTCTGTGCAGATTAAGATGTTACTTGGTGACAGGCAAAAGGACACAGCAAGCAAAACTTCTCATTGCTGTCATTTCTCTTTTATTCACACATATTATTTAATTCTGAAGATCACATCAGAAACAACCACCGGGACAAATTCAAACTCCCCTGTAAGAAGCACTACATCCTGCCCCATGACTTTCAGAACGCTGGGTTCATAGCTGATGCTTAACAAGAACAGATAAACAAATATATTAGGATAAATACAAACAAAAAAAAGCCCTCTCAGTCCTATGCAATGAATATGCTTTCTGATGGATGTGGGTAGGCCTAATTTGGTCTGAAATCAGATAAAACTTTGGATCAAGAAAAAAAAATTCTAAACAAAGGCAAACCAGTATTTCATTTTACAGACAAGAGAGAACAGCTTTGTGCACATCTCCCACTGCTCTCAGAGCGACAGTCAATAGAAGTGACTGAGGGATCTGCATCCTTGGTGATGGCCCAAGGAATGACAAGGGGATTAGACAAGGCACTACAAAGGACCTGAGGTAGGGGGGGCTGCAGCAACTACAAAGTCTCCCCCGCGGAGACTGGTCGCTGCAGAACTGCCTGAACAGCAAACATGCGGCATCACTTGATGGCTCTGTCCCTACCAGTCTCATTCACATGGGCCGCCTCCAACTGCTGTGCCTTGTCTGTCAGAAGATGGGAGCCGCCAGTATCATGTTTGGGTCAGAACCTGTTTTTGTCTTGTGGGCATTAACAAAACTACAAAGAAAGTAACAGTGATGAAAAGGCATAAAGTTTTGTGTGACCCAAAAGAACAGAGCAAAGCTCATTGATCCCTCATTGTCTCTGCTTTCAGTACTTAAAAGTTATTTTAATGGCTTTCCACAAGATAGTATTGCAGCAAGCTGTACAGATAGATAAATGTTATCATAACTCTTATCACCAAAGGCCAAAGCAACCCTGGAACAGAATTTCCTCAGGAAACAGGTTATGAGAATCAGTTTTTAAGAAATATGGCTGTTTTCAGCTCCAACTTCCCCTGATTTCCAGGGCAGTAGGATCCAACCCACCAGACTTTACAAGTTTTGCTAGTCTGAAAAAAGAATGAAAGTAACAACAGCCATTTGGAAGAGCATAAAATGCAAAAAAAGCGCTAGGGTCTGCAGAACTATTTCTATATAGCATCTGGCTCCCTTTGCAAAGTTTGACATGAAGTCTGCAGCTGGACAGTATTTCAGTTTATTGCTCTGTGCAAAGTCTCACATGAAGCTCTTCGGAAAAGGCAACTATTAATTAGTCCTAATGAGGATACAATTTGCTTTCAGCAGGCTTACTTTATTGAAAACAGCGGAAACAATTGAGCTGAAAAACAAAACAAGCTGCAATTAGAAGCTGAATGTCCACTGGCCCTAGAGCAACATACACAGCTGACGGCTAATGACAAATTAATCTACATCTCCCATACTAAGTTTTGATTGTAATGTAGAGCATGGTGGAGGTATGGTATGTATCCTACCAGGCTTGAACTTTGTCACTGAAAGTTGATAGGGGAAAAAAACCCCTCAGAGATATTTTTATTCCTTGGCAACTCTTTATTAGGAGCCAGAACACATCTGGAAACTGCAGCAGCAGATCTGGGAGGGAATCAGGGCACTGTTACGTCTTTGACATCCTCTGACACTCTGAGAAATCAAAAGTATTTCTAAATGCTGAACTCTGTGCTGTGTGTGGAAGGGTATTGGATTGGGTAGACCACCGTTATACACACAAATGCAAATTCCTGAACTGTCGGAGACTACCATATCAGAAGGGAGTAGGGAAGCGACAGAGGGGAAATGCTTTAGATTGCTGGTGAGGATTAGTATGCCAAAAAGGCCTCACAGAATATTAGGTGTTTGCAGCAACAACAAACTGACATTAATTTTTCCGGATGTCTGGCGTCCAGACCTATTTTCAGGTACTGTTCTCCTTTCTTTGCCACCACAGAAAGTGGCATCAAACTAGAACTGCCTGTGGGAAGCAGAGATATCCCCAGCAGTGTGTGGGCAACTTTACATTCCATTTTCCTGGGACTCAAACCCAGGAAAGTGAAAGGACATCTATTCCTTCTCCCCTCAGCGCATAAAACACATGTTCTTCTGAGCTCAGATTTAAATCCTATTAACAGTTTGCCATTTCTCTTTCCTCCTCCATCTCTTCGGTCTTTCACTCTCTCCACTTCTTTCTCTTAAGCATCTGCCTGTCTGCAATCATTTCACGCATTTTGATTTGTGTGGGAGCAGGCACATGTTTGTGTGCAAAAAACCAAGAGTGGAGAACAAAAGCTGAAACTATACCTAGAAGCAAGACCCTCTCCAACAGCCTTGGAAGGTTAGTGATGGAAAAAGAGGTAAACTAACCTGAGGAGGGAGGACGACAAGCACAGAGAAAGGGCTCCTGAGGAAGGAAGATGAGAGATGTGAGAGCTCTAAGAGGTGGGGGGAACAGGACAGGATATAATTACTGAACTGGGACACTTACTTACCCCATCTTCCTGTTCAACAGCCTGTACTGTTTTGGCAATAGTTCTAGGAACTGTTTTACTTCCAAGGAATCAGCCAGTTAGTACTCCACACATATACTATTATTTGTTACCCTCACTAATCTCCTCTAAACTATTCCTGTTTAAAGTTATCCAATATGATTTTAGAAGAATATTTTATTCGTTAGAGATGGCTTTAAAATTTCATTTTACCTTTTCTATCCTTGTAGTCACTTCCTTTTCCTCACTTCAGTAGCTCAAAACACAGAAGCAGAAGATCATTTGTTCAAACCACTACATTTTTCATCCTAGGATGCCTTTAACTGTATTGAGTTTTGAAAAAACCTGTGAAAGACACAGTTATCTCAGAATTCTTAACCCCTGGAATATCTCAGAAACATGCCCATATACTGATCTGGCTTAGTTTCTTTGGCCTCTGTACATCCTTTGTACCCCCAGCTGATCCTGTTTGCATCTGGAAAGGCAGCAGAAGAGACATCAACAGAAAAAAGCTTGACAGGTGTCATCAAGGCTATAATCTGATGTAATGGAGTTATACAGGAAACCTTAAAAAAAAAAAAAGTCTGATTCCAGCCATTTCCACACATTTTTTTCCTCAATAATGCTTATTTTGCTCCACTGAATGTCATTTCCTATATTTCCAGTAGAAGTTAATCCAAACTAATACAAAAAAGGATTTTTCAGTATCTCTTGACCTTAGATCAGGACTACACTGAGTTGAACACAACAGCAATTTATATTCTTTTCCAAATGCTTTAATGCAGCAAGAACTATTCTAATGCTCATTTGCTGAACCTTGGTTATTTGTGATACTCTGTGTGCTTGGGGAATACTTTAAGAACTATAGTTAATTTAACTTCTACATACAATTAATATTAAGATTTTAAATAGCTCTTACTGTACCAAAGCAACCTTATGCAATCCAAAAATGGAACCAAAATGAAAAAAAAATATCAGGATTTAACAAAGATAAAAAATTTTATAGACAGATGCACATGCCCACTTCACTGAATAAAGGAAATGTTACACATCAGAAAAAGAGCAATATTGAAGAATATTAAAGTATAAATCTCCTTAGTACCAATGAACCAACCTTTTCCCATGCTCTTTTTTATTCAGAAATATATGAAGCATGTAGTTATCAGAAGCCAAAAGAACTGAGGCTTGACCAGTCTTCAAAGTTTGGTTACAAGGGTACCCTTGAGCCAGTCCAGCCCAGCAAAACCCAGTCTCCCCTCCGTATCACAGCCTACTACTTGCCTTCTCTTAATCTAGAGATCCCAGAAGCCAGGCAATGAATCCTGAAGCTTACTGATTTGAGTGAAAATTAACCCTGCAATAAAACAAGCGACTGGAAAGATCCCCGACTTGCAATGTGCTCATGGGATCTTCGGATGCAAAACAGAGGAACGACAGGAAAACAATACATCTCTGTTACTTCATCAAAGGGGAATCTTGTCCATTGTGCTTGGCTGCTTATGTAGTTTGCATCAGCTTGCAGGACTGGGTGAAGAATGAACTTTGAAGGAGATTAGATACAGAGGGTACGAAGATGGGTTTGGATGCCGAGCTCCCAAACGACAAAGGGCCACTGGGTCCTACCAAGATCCCTTGCTTATTGTTGTTTGAATTCTCCAAGTTTCAGCCTAATGTAAATCTATAAAGTCCAGTTTGTCCACATTTAATGCCCTCCATTTTTTTTAAGGTGTCTGGCATTAAGAAACAGAATTGTTAAAAAAAAATATCCATCAAGAAACCACAAAAAAACAACCCTGGAGAGACTAAATACCCAATACTGCTTTTCACTTAAATGGTTCAGTTAAGGAAGTGACTAATTAAAAAAATACTAAGAACACAGGAGATGATTCCCAGTTTTCACCACCAAATATGAATGTTGGAAGGGCAAATCTTGTACTCATCCTAAATGATTAATGAAAATTCTTTCCAGTTTTCTGCAATACATACATATATAAAAATTTAAATAAGGGTTGTCTGCATTGTTTTCTACTCATTTGTTCTACAAAAGCTTTTTGACTTACAACAGGTGCAAAAAGAAAAACTAATTTGTATATTTAACCTGTGAACCCTACTTTCAGAATGGCTTTGCCACTGTTTTTATACGTCCTTTATGCTATAACATCAGTGAAATGAAAAGTCCCACCAGTTTACAAGTTTTGAAAACTCAAGACAGTCTCTAAGGAGAAGTATTAGTGCATGAAATTAAACTACATATAGAATTGTTCCACTTGAAATATTTGAGCATGACTTAGTTTATTTGTGATACTGCAGTTTCTTCACATTTGCAGTAAAATAAATACTGGCCAAAGAACAAAAGGTGTGAAAACTGATTGACTAAGATTACCGACATTTCCCATACACCGAAATGGAAATCCTGCTTTCAAATACTTTCCAAAATGATTTGTTCACAGTGTAGCTGTGATTTCTTCAATGGCCAGTCTCCAGTTGAACTAACTGAATATTAACCACTTACGAATTTTGGACATAATTTTCAACTGACATCAAGTGAAGTTTGTTCCAATTCCAGTTCGCTGCATCTATTTAAATCAGCCCAGCCCAGTCTCTCTTTCTGAACCCTAAGTGCAGTGACATTTTAAATTCAACTTTTCATAAGCGACCACAGTCTACACTGATGTGAATCTAGGATACGTCTATATTGTAAAGTTATTCTCTACTACACTTCTGACTTAACCTGTTGAGCGACATATTAGATGATATAATTTAAAAGAAAAAAAAAAAGAAAAAAGATAAATACATCTTCTAAATAGAAAACAGGTAAGAATTTATAGTGGTCTAGGCTGTTAGGGGACTGGAATCAAGTAGCTTGGTACCTAGTCCCAAAACAGACTAACACAATATTTGAGCATTATGCTCCCCCTGCCTTCCACACCAAATACCATTTTATTGTTGCAATTTATATCATCAATACATATTTTTCTCTCTCTCTTCCTCTCCTCAGAAAGCTTCCTTCTGATAATGGATATGTTACATATTCATGTTTTTTTGTAGCAGCTTCTAGCCGACAAGAACCATGAAAGCCATTTGGTTACAATACTTACAAGGTCAAAAACCTCAACGCAGGACTAAATTACTCCTCTGATCATGTTTAGACTAAGCTGCTTCATCCTGTGAAAACCAGAGCTTTTGGGGGAATGCAGAAATGCAGTTCCAGATGCTCTAGGGAACTCAGAAACCTGAAGGTACCCAGCTCTGGAGCTTATATATCTCTGAGCTGAACAGGAGAGGAGGAGTCATTTTATGGTTGCAAATGAGTACACTACTTTTAGCATATGATAATCCTTCCTTGCATCTGGCACTAAATAAGACCTTACTGGGGGATACTCAGCTTCACTGGGTGTTTACAGGCCAGGTACAGAAGGCAGTTACCACAGCTGCTGTCATTATTATCAAAGTATCACCAGCAGCTGATGCTACAGCTAGCCATCCCTGTTCAGTGAGCCCGAGCCTACAGCTCTCATTTGACATGAAACAGATCTGGTCTTTTACTAACTTAAACCTAAATGTTGCTTGTGGCTTTGTGTGCTTATTTCATCTGCAATTGCACTGAAGGACCACCAGAATGTTTTTCTGACTACTCCAGCCACATTGGCATACAACCTCTCCTCTCTGCGATCTTTTGAACTTGGAGAACGACATCTGTCTTGCACTTTCAAACCAAAAAGGTCCTTACAAACCTCCGGCATCTCCATCTGCAACAACTGAAGATTTATCAAGGTCAAGCACAGAACAGTTTTTCTGCCTACAAGTAGCAGACTCTCCAGAAGGCTTATCCTCTACAACAGCCTCTCTCATTTAAAGCATAGATTTGGCAACATTTAAGTATTTAATCAGGTGCTGATTCCACCCATTTTCTGACCGCACACATGTAAGCAGTTTTTGAAAGATACAAAATTTTGTAATTTTGAAAATGCAATATTTGATTTCTCTTTTTGAAATAACTTTCTCTTACATAACAATAGAAAGTTTTACTTCTTGTGTCAAATAAATTATTCAACTTACCTTTGTTTTGCAACATGTCTTAAACTGATGCATATTGAAAAGCATATAGTATCTCTTCATAAGCTTTTAGTATCTCTCCTATTTTTTCAACCAGGAAGGTAATGGTTTCCCTACATGGTTTGCCTGTGCAACAGTACGAACAGTTAGAAGTGATGCTCTGAAGCAAAAGAAGTCAGACATGAGGTCCAAGCTCAATATGCAGACCTGTTGTTGGGAAGTCAGAATAGAATAGAATACTCATTTATTCTCTCTGCATTTCAGCTCCTGTAGCAAATCTAATAATATTTTCACTCTCCCACCTTGTCTTTTGAGATTTATTTTCTGAAAAATGTACAACGTCCAATATGTCATGGTCTGTCACAGTGAGGCTACAATAATAGAAGCATGAGTGGTATATATAGCATATTTGCTGTATGCAGTAGCTGAGAAGGAGGTTAATTACCTAATGCAAAATCTAAGGCTCCTGTAACAGTTTCAGGCACAAGAACAGATCCAGTGCATTCACAAGTAGCCTGAGTAAGTCAACAGCACAATGCAGTGCTCCCTCATCCTACAAAGTTATAACATAACATTGGGAGCTTTAAGAAATGGTGCAGTGGCTAACCCAATTGAACATTTGCCTGAAAGCAGCTTCTTATTCACTGCCCTGATTTACACACAACTGCTGTAGCTGTGTATGCTGCCAGGTACATGTTTACATGAATGTTTCATGCAGCAGCCACAAACCTGTACTTCAAAGCTACAGTATTTTTACAGCAGTGTGTCAGATGCATCGCCCCGCAGCATTAATTTTGCAAGTTTATCCACATTCGCTTAACTCTGAAAACATTGAAGACAAATTTTACTATTGAAGACAACATTTCCATAAGGACATGTTTTAAAACAACGGTTTTAAATTATATGGTATAATGGATGTAAAGAACACACTAAAGATTTTTTCTCTAACAGATAAATGATATTGAATCACATGGTAGCTGAATATTCAGGAAAGAAAATGCTTGAACAAAACACACGTGATCTCACTCTGGAGTGGTACCATTGACATAAAGTGTCATCTGTAGTTATTAATATTAATGAAAATTAGCAATGATTAGTCAAGGACAACCATTCAAAGCTTAAAAGTTGTTTTGTTTGAATACATTACGGCCCAAACTATTTCCCTGGGAAAAAAATGGGAACTTATGATTAAAGTACTTATTTCACATACTAAAGCCAATATAACCCATGGAAAAAAACCCCAAAAATTATGTCTATTGGATATACATTTAGTGAGTTCCACAGCCTTCATCAACATGTCCTTTACAAAACTCTAGTACCTAACCCAGGGTAAAACATAATCTTAATTTGAAGGAAAGAAACTGCTGCTGAGAGCACAGGATAACGCTTACTAAGTTCGAGCTCTGCCTCTTGTACTGAGGCACAGTGTGGACCTGGACAAGGTAGGTAACACCTTGGTGGAATTCATCCTTTTTATCCTGCCTCAGCCAAAATGCATCCTCCATAACCAAAGGACATACCAAACCAACATACTAGTTCAGAGAAGCTGCTACCCCATTTCTTCAGGTGAAAAAGCATCCTATATCTAACCTATATTACAGTACCAGAGAGCAACCTGATTGTAACCCCTCACTGCTGTCACAGACTTCTAGCTTTATATCTACAAATATTGCAGAGCATACACTATCAAATGCCTTTGAAAGAGGAGGGATTTTCACCTAGTAGCTGTTCCAGCTCCAAACGTGTACAGATCTACCAAGCACCAGAACAGACCAAAGCACACCTAACCAAATTTTTCCTAATAGACTTTTCATANCGCCTGCTGATGTTCAGATAAAACACGTTTGTGCATTGATGCAAATGAGCCCTCACAGCAGATAAGACTCTTGACACGGGCTGTGAGAAATAAGCAAACGGGTAATGCTCTGTACACCTTGCAAGTTCCTGAACATGATTCAAGAGTCACCATCCAGCTGAGCTCTCAAACAAAATCGCTCCAGTCAAGAAACGTTTCCTCATAAACAGCTCTGCAAACAGCACTGCAAATTCAACATGTTCATCTCTGGTGGAACAGCCTGAGCCTCGTCTTTTGTTAGAGCTGCACCTCATTGCTTTTGGCCCTTCCTTTCCAGAGCAACATCAGCCCTATTTCGGGAATACAATGTACTTGAATTGTCTGTTCACTGCTCTTACATGGGGGTTGGGGTGGGCGAGGAAAACAAAGGAAAAGGCTCTGCTTTCCTCAGCATAAGTTGCACAAAACAAGTGTCAAAGGAATCACTCCAGGGTAAATTTTGATTTCTAAGAGAAGTCCACCTTGAAGGCCAAGTCCTGGTTTGCTTGTTTAAGTCTCAGGCCCAGGAACAAGGGACCAGTTCTACCAGACTGCCCTGGCTGTGTCTCTGCACACATAGCTGTACTGTGAGCATGCTGCTGGGCTGTCAATCTCTCCTGAAGCAGAGTCACCTTGTACCTAGATGACATCAGCTGTAACAGTGCATGCTGCTTTTATTGTAGCCTTTCAAAGATAATAGAAAAGAGCATGAATTTGGATGAGCAGCATCTAAATTACAATCTGAACAGGCCTGCTGGCGTCTTGCAACCATGTGTTTTATAGCTGCTTGTTTCCTCACTTATAATTGTTATTCAGACAAAAAAAAAAAATTACTCATTTATTAATTAAAGGACTCCTGTTACTGCTTCCCCACGAACAGGCTTATTCTCTCCTGTACCTACAGAGACCTTGAATAAATAAGCTTCGCCTGGATACTGAAAAGAGGAAAAAAATTTGTATTTCTCAACTTGATGCACAAGGCACCAGGAAGATTCACCGACCTCACATAGCACATTGCCTCTCAGTGCCAAAAAAAAAAAAAAAAAAAATCCGGGTGGCAGAAGGACCTAGGGCACAATGCTCCTGAATTAGGAGGACTGGAATTCGGCTTGTCCCCAACACTTCCTGGCCTGCTTGTGTCCTTAGTCACCCATCAGTAGAGATGGGCTTGCCACAGTTACCTCCTTGGTAAAGGACTCAGAAATAACCAGTTGAACAGCCTGATGAGAGTTGTTACTGCAAATCATTTTCCACCACTCTGAGCTACAAATATATTAAGACAGATCACCCTCACTGAGGTTAATGGAGCTTTTTAGACTTTTTTTTCCTCTGCATCCTCCCTTCTTCTAAAAGGCTCAAGTTTAAAGATCCTTGCATTCAGAGTGGGATTTCAGCCAAGCAAAACCAGACAGTTGCAGAAGAGGTGCCTGCAGAAGAGGCTGCAGACAACAGGGACCATGCCACAGCAGCGCTCCTCAGGAGGGTGCTTCCTCCTGTGCCTCCTCTCCTGCCCCAGTCACAGCAGGTATGGACAGGACAAACACCAGTGTCAACTTCCAGAAACGCAGGGAGAACTTAGGGCTGCACTGTTCCTCTTCCCTCGTGTGCAATCCACCCACAGGATGAACTGTTCTAACCACCTCTTCCATTTATAGTTTTTGTTAAAAACAAAAAACAAAAACAAACAAAAAAACCCCCAAAAAACCCCACAAAAAACCACAAGCTCCAAAACCCAAAGCACTCCCCTAAAAAAAAAAATAAATTTCACATCAAGCATTTTGACTGATTGCTTTTCTACCAAAGAGTGGCAAAATTTCAACAGAAGCTTTGAGTCCAGGCAATGTAGTCTCAGGTTGGGCAAATACGCCAGAATCCAAGACTGATAAAAAAAAAAAGCTTCTATTTTAAAAGTTGTTTCATGCTTATTTGCACTTTCTTGCATCCAAGCAGCAACTTACTAGTTTCTTAAAATTTCCCTTCTGTTCACACTTACCTTTACTTTCAGTTGCCATGTGCAGTACAATAGTGTCATATCAAGATTTCAGCTGAAGTGCTTGAAATAAGTGATTTAGCTCAACGCTGTACAAACATTAAGTCAGTCACAATTACGCTTCTATTCACCCCTCCAATTTTTATGCAAAGTATCTCTTTACTCATTCGACCATCAATTACTCTGCATATTTAAGCAGAGACAAAGTGTTTTAAAGTATCTGAACGCAAAGAGATTTAAACTAATTTAGCCTATACTATACTACCATACTGATGTAATATTAAGACTTAAATACTTCATTTTCAGAGGACAGAGACACTGTTTTAAAAGAAGCTGAAGCAGGTAATGGTACACACTAATGAGATTAAAATTAAGTTATAATTGAGTAAATATTTATGAGATTTGCTGCTCATTAATTATGTAGGTCAGAGCGTCAGAGCAACACAGCTTAATGGAGGTTTGTCCTCGCAAACTGACAACAGGCCTTCAGCTAAGGAACAGGCATGTTTTTTAAAAAAAAAAAAAAAAAAAAAAAAAAAGAAAAAAATCACATGCTGCTGATATCTTTCCTCAGTGTGAGGCTGATCAGCAAAATACAAGCTCAATGCTTCAGTAAATTTTTACATTCAGCAGTTGGTTTTAGAAGCAGAGTTAATCTATTTATTTTACATTTGGCTTCCTATTTCCTTGCACCAGTATAAAACGCAATTTGTAAATATTAAAAATTCATACAGAAAAAGTAATCACTATAAAAATTGTATTAAGCATGAAAGCATTAATTCAAGACGTTAGTCACTCAGCAAGAGAACAGTAGATGGTACATCTTTTTCTCCTTTTCAATTCTTTTAAATGGGCAAAGAACCCAAAGCACAAGAGGGAAAACCAGCCAATTTGTTGAAATGAAAATTAAGTACATTGAGAAAAATTCCTTGCTTCTGAAGCCCTGTCCATTTTAAGTCAGTCCCACCAAGGGCAAATACCCTAATCTACTCTGTATAGCCACACGTTCACCCTTCCTGCTGTGCCTTACATCAGGCTCTCCAAACCCCAGGGTGGTCCTGGGCAGCGGAGCTGGGCATCACTCCAAACGATGTCAAGGCAATGGCAGTCTCTGCTGCAGGGTCCCCTGGCTACAAATAGGCTCAGATTAAAGACACTTAGCATTTGGTTTTGAACTGAGTAGATGGCTACTTTTTTTCTCCTTTATAACCAGTGTTTTATTAATTCATTTTATGCGGGTTTGCATGAGCCTACATCTGTGCGTTTCTCATTAAATAAGGCAGACCAGCTGAAAGAGGTGCAGGATGGTGAGATGGTTTGCTATTCAAACTCATCTCCAGCTTTTCATCAAATGGCAAGCATTTGTACCAACCTGTAATAAAGCCTCTGACCTGCAGAGGAAGACCTGTAACTTCAGTCCATACATTCTTACTGTCTATACACATTCATGGTGGAATTTCAAGATATTTCACCAGTAGGAATTTCCTAAAACAGAAGTGGTAGGGTTGTTTGCTAGATGAGCTAAGGAGAAAACTGATACAAGACAGACACCAGAGTGAGTTTGTCCTTCATGTCCTAAAAAATAAACACATGCACGACTTTTGTTCCCAGAGCAATACTGTGTGCTGAAAAGTCTCTTTGATCCAAGCACATAAAGCCAGGTGGAAGCTGGGATAATATGCCTTTTCCTTTCTATGGAGATGAACCCTGCTATCAGAGAGCCTGGTTTTGGAGCAGAAGGACTAGATTACCATTTGACAGAGTCTGAACAAGAAGTATGTTTTTGTTAGACTTTTAGATGATGTATACTGCACATATTCTGCAATTAAAAAAAAAAAGAAAAAAGAGAGTGCTTTTGACATATAACTGGAACAGTAGCACAAGAGAGGGTAAGTTTACCTGGGTAATTTTGACAGATTAATGCCATGTGTCCTCAATGTAGGAACAGAAAGGATAATGTAAATGTATTGGACTGAGACATCAATACAGTGTTGGAGACAATTTATTCTTCCAGCTCTGTGTTAGGCTTTCAGTACCTAAGCAGGGGAACTGCTTGCACCTTACCACCTAATGACTTCTTTCATTTCCAGAAAACTGGGGGAAAACACCCCCAAAACTCAAAACACCCCAAAAAACCAAAAACCAAACCCAAACAACATTCATGACTTGCCTCTTCCAAACCATGGAGAAGGTATTCTTGTTTTATCACCTGCCAGGCCAGTCCCAGCTGAAAAACACTATTTGTGTTTTACACACTTGGCTGATGCTGTTGCACTGTTGACTACATTGCCACGGCTCTCATGACAGTTACCCACATTCCTATTAACAAATGTACAACGATCCTGGACCTCAGCAGATGGAAGAGTACCCAACGGGGGGTACTTGCTGTTACTTGCTATGCTGTGCTTTTAATCCTGAATAACAATACAACATCGAAACCGCACAAAAATTACGCTAAAGACAAGAAGTTTTAGTTAAAGTGCATATATAAACTGTATCAATAATTTTCTTATCTAGTTGATTTTACAGAAGAGGTCTAATATTCAAATTTCCTTCTTGTACAATGGAGAAAGGCATGCATATATATTAAAACCAGATTATAAAAAAGGAAAAGTTTTCCATAAGAATACAGCAAGTTATACCATCTTCAGCAAAAAAATGGTATGAAAACAGTCAGACACAATAGCAGGGTTGTTCTTTCATTCTTTTATGACTTTTGAAGGTAGATGTATACTAAGTTTATGTTTTCATTATTTCATAACTTTCATTTCTAATAACAGCACATATTGCTTAAGATGGTAAGTTTTGCAAGATATACAGGATTTGAAATTGATCCTGCTAAAAGAAAATAAGTCTACATCAAACACACTTGGATGTTCATGTGCATACTAGAATACTAATATTGGAAAAAAGTAATAAATACAACATTTTTTTACTATCTTTGTGAAGGACTGTCCTTGCTTGAAGGAGTCTTGGAAAACTCTCAAGCAAGCTTGTAATCCTCTCAATATTATCTCTGAGTGCATGTGGGAAAGACACTCATCCTTCACCAGTTCTACTCATGGAGATACTAAAAAACCAGTATTGCCGCGTTAGGCATTATTTTATTTCCTGACTAAAAAGCCCTGCAACTCCACAGAACTAAACCACTTGGGCCCAGTCTCTCACTGATGCAGTTGCACTGTTTTGGTTGTAAAGCAAAGCAAACTCTAGCTAGCACATTTTTTTCTTGCAGCTGCTCTACTACACAGCATACTACATCTTAAGCCAGTAGCAACACCTCCTAGCTTGTGGGCAGTACATTGCCATTTTGTATTCTCCAAAAATTTTAATGGCCAAGCAAATTTAAAAAATGAAGGACAGGTTAAGCAAAATCTAATGCTGCTCACAGCATACTGCTTGTTGTATAAAGTGAGAGACTGTAGACGACATTACAATCATTCAGTACTACTGGTTCCTAAAAAAAGAAAGAACAATATCCTTGCATAGTATAGGAATAACATTCCCTATATGAAATAGGATCAGTCGTGTTCAACTCTGAAACAAAAAGGAAAGCGATGGAGCCCACACCATGCAGCAAAACTCTGCTCTGTGAGAGCATGCGTCACTGTATGCACGAACCCACTGATTGCCCTCTCCTCCCTTGTGCAACTGGACTCCTTCCTTTCCTGCTTGAACTCTCTCATCCCTACTGATATTTTATAATTATGCTTGCTTTCTAACAACTCATTTCCTGACTTTTCTTTCCATTTGCTTTAAAACAACAGAGGAAGAAAACTAGGCATGTTTTCACAGACATACTTAGAGACACTGGCATACACTTTGCTGCAAAAAGATCTATTTTTGCTTCTTTTGATCCTCAATAGACAAACTATTCTTCGAATATTCTTAACATTAGGCTAATTTTAGAAATGCTGGTTAGATGGCTATTTTCTTGAGAAATCTTTATCAAGTAACATAGATGGTTAAAATAACAGCAATTAAGAATGTGTGAACCAAATCATACAGAGCTCGACCTTAAAAACAAGCAAGCCCAAAAATATTACTTTAAACAATTCAATTATACAAGAAAGCATTATCTGCACAATTCAGAAGCTAACCTAGTTTCAAATTTCAAAAGCTGTAAATTTTGCAAGTTCAGGAGAGCAGTGAGCCATGTTTTAAGGAAAAAAAGTGCATAGGTTTCTCTTCATGATGAGGTTTGTTTGAAATCCTTTCCTTGTCAGACAATCAAAACAAAAACAAAACAAAGATCCCCGAGATTTGAGAGGGCAACAGTTTCTGCATCTCATTTGTCCTGAAATGACCTGGTGTTTTCACAGTATAATTTATTCCTTAGTTATATCTATGCTGAATGAAAATCATCACATAAAAGTCCAAATTGTGGGGATTAAAGAAATAACTTCACATAAGTGTTACATGGAGCAGCCTGCTTAGGAGGCTCAGTCTCAAAATAATGTGACAAAAACACATCTCCCAGGGGAAACATGAGTAGTGTGAAATAAAAAAGAAGGACAAAACAAAATAAACTAACGTGAGATCTACTGAGTGTGGCAGATGTTTACACATCTAAAACTGATTTTATGTCATTGGTATCCATTAGCACTGTGCTCTGAGGAGGGTATGTTACAGGAAAACACAATCACCAATAAAGCAAAGCAATGTTTGCTGGTTTAAGAAGAGGAAGAAAAAAAGAGCCATGAGATGGGGTAAAAAAATGAAAAGAAAACAATGCAAATGGAAATGACACCAAGACATCTTTCAACATCTATCGTACGGAAAAGATAGCTGCAGTAATAGAAAAGACTTCTGATTAATATTAATCAGGCAATTTTCATAATCAAGCTTTTTGACCTTAACTGACAGGCAAATGCATCTTCTTAAAATAATCATAATAAAAAGGTATACACATAATTTCTTTAAAACTGTTGAATTTAGTTAATACAAATTAATGGCCATTGAAAATATAACTAAGTTACATACAGATTAGGGGCCAAACCTCTCAGACTCCATTTTGCACTTGAGGGTTGAAAATCTTTAAAAATAGATTAACTTAAACAACTTTCAGAATCTCTCTTTTCCTGAAGTCTCAAGTGAGCAATGGCAGAGAGAGTTAAAAAAAAAAAAATTGTATAGTTACCTCTCTACTACATTTCAGCAAAAAGGAGTTTTAGAAGTATGACTGCTTTGCACTGAGGCTAAGAACTTGTGCACAGCAAATGGGTTAAAGACATGATCATGAGAAAACTCTCCCAACTCTGTGCAGTTGTTTCACAGAGCCTGCTCCATCCTAATGGTTCTTAACAGCTACCATCACTGCCTTGGGGACCAGAATAGTAGCTTCTGCTCACCTGGGCTGCATGACCAACCCTTTCTGTACTGGTGCTCATGGTCAGTAAGGTGGGAGAAATACTTTCTGGAGGAGAACCAATGTCCCTGCTTTCTGAACTGGGCAGTGGCCATCAAGGTGGGTGATGAATTTTAGCAAACTGCAGCTGCAAGGCACACAGGACTCCACAACGGCCTGACAAGCTCAAGGCTGCTTCAGTATCTTCCCCTTTCTCATTCCAGGTACCATTCTGTGCCTGTACAGACTTGAATATGGTGTGCTGTGGCCCTGGAGGGGAGTACTGCAGAAGTACCTCCCTTGACCCCATACTGTCTATGACAATGTTTGAGACTCAAAGAGGCTACAAACCTTGCCAGAGTCTCATGCAGTCCAGCTCATTAGACATTCTTCAAGCATCCTGAGAGCCTGGGAGGGATCTAATATTGTTTTATAAATGTTTTTGGGGAATTTTCCATGCTAGCACAAACTTATAGCTTAGCATCCTCAGCATAAAAAGTAACAGTCACCGACTGATCCTGATTCAGTGCAAATCATACTCCTACAACAATTACACCATCTTTCCTTTCTCCCAATCAACGAATTACAAAAGGAGAGCAAGGAGATATTCAGAACTACACTTTATCTTATAGAGCTACAGCCAAGCCAATCTATCTTCTTGCATGCTCTTTTCTGTTCTCTTTATGTAATAATTTTTCAAAGATTAAAAAATAATTTTGAAAAAGAATAAAACACTGTGGACTCTCTGATCTTCTCTACTGCTAGCTGTCTCAACAAGTACCTAGAACCCTTTACCTCTGATCAATCCATTCTTTCATCAAAGGACCAGCACTGCTAATCCCAGACATCAAGGCAATCATTGTCATATCAGTTGTATGAGCCAACCAGATTTAAGATCCCATAACTAAGTCAAGTGACCGTGACAGTAATTTGTAACCCTTGCAGAATTTAGCAGCTCATCACTGGTCCAGGTAATAATGGGGAAGGAGTATTTCTGGTTGTTCTTTTTCATAGTTGAATCCACTCTTGAGGGACAAAACATGTCTGTGTCAGGTACATATGCTTATCCGAAGTCTTAGCTGTGCTCACAGAAAGATACCACACTTCCCAAGATACAAATACCAGACATAAGCAGATATCCTAGTCTTCCTATACTAGCTGCCAGTCTGTGTGTATTTTCCTCACCCTACCTTAGTTTTTAAGCCACTTAGGATTTGCCATTCTCAGTTATTGATAAAAATACCATCAACACCCCTCAGCGAACTTGGTATTTTGATTCCCTTCTCCATCCCCATGAAAGTCGTCAGTTTGGCTCAGTAAAATTCACCCTGCAAGTCAAGAACATGCTTACAAACTAGGAGGAATTCAAAACTAAGGCTGTAATTTTCTCAGGGAAAATTTAAGTCAGTAAGAGGGGGTGTGGAGGGGGTGGTAAGACTGCAGTATTTTGCAATTTGCATGTTAGGGGAAAAAGTAATAATTTAAAAAAAAAAAAAAAAAAAGGCAA
>WAAD01031042.1:493419-518170 GCA_013389945.1 Fregata magnificens
ATTGGCAGGGTATCATACGAGAAATTCATGCCATTTTATTATTTGGGCATCACAGAGGTCCTACCAGGTGAATGACAGGCAGACATGGGCTGCACATTCTGGATCATAAGCACACAATATGAATACAAGTTGTAACTGTCCCTTTATCTTCATTTCCATTGTAATCATTTATGGATCATTTCGATGTCTTGAACTTGGCTCTAAAATCCTACAAGAAGTTTGCCAGCCCTGCAAAAAATCCTGATCAATTCTCTTGCCTGTTCCCATGGATAGACACCTGCCAATTTCTGCAGATTTTGAAGTGGTCTTGGCTAGCATGTCCTTAGTTATTTCCAAAATATTTTAATGAAGAAACTATGGAGGTGTTCCCATATGCAGCTATTACCCTGGCATAATTACCTTTGCAGGAATCTGATCTTGTTAATTCAAATGCAAGATGTAAAACACTTTTATATAAAGGGCACCTTATACACACAGCTATTTAGTACAAGACAAAAAAACCCAAGTCATGTACAGGAAGCTTATCACACTTCCTGCACCTACTATGTCAGTGCCAGCAACCTATAAGCTTTTTGGAGAGCACCTGCATCAAAAACAGGGTGGGGAAGGGGAGAGAGGAGGAATATAAATACATTATTGGCTCTCATTTTAATAATGAGTCTTATTAGCCTCAAACAGTTTACACAGTAATACTTGATGATTATTTTCAGTTTGAGAACTTTGTTATCACCCACAAAAACCAGACAGCAGGCTTCATTTATTTTGTCAAGATGAAACTGTTAAGTCATGGTTCTCTGTAATAGTATTATTTACCAGGAATGCCCAGGATCAGCACCTGGGAACTGTGGGCCAAATCCTAGTCATACATACAGAAAATTGCACCTGGTATACCCCAAACACTTAGTCTATCCTCTCCTATGTCACCATTCACTATTCCTTTAGCTTCTCCACCAGACAAAAAGATGCCCATACCCATACATGTTTGGAGAAACAACACTACAGACATCGATCCACTAGAGTACTGGTTTGTGGATTTGTTCCCTACATTCTTCTTCTTTTCAGCAAACCTGCAAGAAATGCTACAGTAACAAATACTTCTATTTGTCAAAAATTTGCTTCAGTTGCTTACACCAAGTTTTAAATAACACCACTTAAGGTCTGCACAGGCTGTCAGCATACATCCTCTTGCCATTGAAGTCAAGTTGTGAAAAATCCCATCGTGTAGAGTTGAGAGGGAGCAATATTTTGCTTTTTATCTAGTATTCTTCACCCACCCTTATATGTTACTGTTTTAAAAAAATCCAACTATTGTTAGAGACACCACCAGCCCCGCCCCAAAAAACAAAACAAAACAAAACAAATCTCCACAAGTCAAGACCATTGACTTGAGGCCCAATTCAAAGCCTGCTACTGCGGAGTACCCATATTTCACACACCATCCCCATGAACACTGCAGTTTTTCATAACTGATCACACATATTCAAAGTTCAGGAAACAGTTTTTACTTTCTCTTTCCTTTAGCCTGGAAAAAAAGGCTTATTCACCTAGAAATTGAATGAGAAAAGCAACAGACTGAAAGAACCTGAGGGGGATAAAATAATTTTGCTAAGAACAAAGAAATCCAGGGGGAGTGCAGAAGTGCTGAGCAAGTACAGAGAGAGATAACAAAGATTAAACATCGCCACTCTTTATGCTCTAAAGTAGTGAGCCATAGCATTTCATCAAGAGGTTTCCAAATCCTGTAAAATGTCTCAGAAGCTCCTATTAAAGTGCAAAGCACAGTTAATGAAGCTCACTAATGAAGGGCTGGGGTTTATAAGTTTGTTTTGGATGGAAACTGTGTGTCAAGACCCGTAAAAATTTAACATAACAAACTTGTATTTTCATAAGTCTTCTTAAAACAAACTCTTCTGAGAACAGTCACATACAAACAGTTGATATTTTAGTTTGGAGGCTGAACTAATATGTTTGATTTGGATTTATTTCCCAAGGCCAAGTAGAAAATCTATCTTTCTTAATTCAAAGCAAAAGTTTTGGGCAGAGGTCTTGCAGTTTTGCAAGTCCACAGATATCCTCCTACTCTCTTCAATTCTACAATGTGACAGATGAGCATCTCTCAGTTTCTCATTCATGCTGGAGCTTTTCTACTTCACACACAAATAAACCCATGGCAGGGGATCTCTCTGGAAAGAGGAAAGTATCCATATTCTGAGATAAGGTCACTGACTTGCTGCTGGGATAGCAGATTTCTAGTCTCTTCTCCAAGGCATCTCCAATTACTTTATATCACAAAAAAAGCTCCCCTAGGGATACTTGACGGATAACTTGTTACAGCATACTCTATAGCACAAAAGTTGGCGAACCATCCTAAAATTGCTTTTGGTTCCAACATCTTCTCTGGTTTAGGCAATCAGAACTGTGACCTGAAAATAGTTTTCATATATTCTTGTTTACAGCTCTCTAATTACAGTAACATGAGATACAAAGGGGGATGAGAAGAATAAGAAGTAACTTTTTAGCGTTCAACCCCCTTCCTCTGCAAGCAAAGGCAAAATACACGCTATTGGGATCCAATTCTCCAAGTACTCATTTTTAAGTGCAACAGAAACATTTCACTCTACTGGGCACTCTGCTCAGCTACAAAGGTCTTCCCTCTCGTAATCCCCTGCATTACAAGAAACTGAGTCTGTAAAACCAGGCTACAAACCATACAAGCATCAGCACTCACTGCATTTGAGATTGGAAAAAAAATACTCAACCTGGATTTATGGGAATAGAAGGAATGTCCTTACTGTAGTCACACTTGCATTCGTGGTTAAGAACAAGGTAAACGAGGGCAAAGCAATTCACACCACATCCTGGGTCAGACGTCCTTCTCAGAGGCTTGTTAAACACGTCCAGCGCTCCAGAGAACAGAACATCCCTTCCTTAAGGAAAGGACGTGCTGAAACGTTTAGGCTCTGACAGTTCAGTAATTCTTTCTTTCCATTTGATTTTTAAAACAAGCAGAAAACCACATCATACCTCCCAAACGAAGCACTCATTCCTTTCACTTCTATCAAAGCCTCCTGGTATTGCAGAATGTCTTTTCCTCTACAAGTGTCAGTTCCTACAGATGGTATGCACAAACACCAAATTCCTCCTGATGGTCACAGGTTTCAATCTCGGTTCATCAGTCCGTTCCTTCTCACAACACTGTAAGGTCAGCAGCAATAACACAGAAACCAAGAAACTAAACACCAACAGTGAAAACAGTAGGGTCCAAGGGAGAAACACACAGTTAAGGTAAGGAAAGCTGACAGTTACAGAGTAAGGTCTGTTGGTTTCTTCTCCCCACAAAAAGAATTAGTGTTATTTTCTCTAACAGCACACATTTTATTCACGTCTTTGAAGACTGACAACTCAGCCCGAGACGGTTGGCAGAACTAAATCAAATTTAAATTGATTTTCTCTACATTTACATATAATCATTGAGAGGAGGAAGAATCTACACCTTGGCTTCCCTTTCACTAATAAAAATGCGCTTCAATATGGTGTAATTGAACCTATGCCAGCTGAATCGGGTCCATGCAGGTGTACTCTCAGACCTCCCTGGTGGCAAAAAGACAAAAAGAACTCAAGGCAGCAATTGTTTGTGGGCAAATACAGCCTATATATATTTCCAATAGAATATATGTCCTGGTGGCTCAAATAATTTCTTTTGCTCAGCTTTCATTCCCCTTTTCTCTCTAGGAAACTTAAATTTGCACACAGAACTCCTTTTTGCTCTCTGTGGTAGAGTGCTTAGGTGTTGGGTATTTCCATCAGCTCTTTTTTCTCTTTCTCTGAGATGCAAACACATCCATGTGGCACAAGAACCATTTGCTTCACCACAGGTTCTGGCAACCAGGACCTCACAGTGCCAGGTGCTGCACCAAGAGAAGACAGCCCTGCAATAAAACTGGGGGGAGAAACATAAAGACCAAGATTACAGAATAAAAATGCTGCCAACATGACCAGTAGGAAAAGGTGGAGAAGTCTGAAAATTACCTCTGGATCTGCCTCTGTTCTGTCAAGATAGGGAGTTAGGGCTTATGATGTGTGAAAAAGACCATTTCCCAGCAATTCTCTCCACGAAATTCCTGCCATGCATCTCCCTCCAACACTGCCTTCCCATGCTCCAGACACAGAGCAGCTGAGGCTTTTGTTTCTCTACATCAGCACAGAGTAAATGTACTTCAACCGGGGAATCTGCAAAAATACAAATCACAAGCTATGTTCCCCTGATCTGCCATATATCTCAGGCAGTCTTCAGCTGAGACTCACCACAAGTCATGGAGAAGTCCAGCGTCAGGTTGCTGTAGTAGTAGCCTGCATGACCTTCTCTCTTACACAGGCAAAATTAACGATCTCTGCTACCAAGGACTCATTTGAGTTTTTAACCACAGTGGAAATTGCTCCATAAGCCTAAAACTTATTTGCCGTTAACTTCTTGGGGCATTGTTACTTTGAAATGGATTTAACTTCCCCATGTAAAGGAAGAGCTCAAAGTAATTGTGTTACTTTCATGAAAAGTGTATAGTAAAGAACATAAAACGTCTAGATATTGGGACTGCGCTCCAAAAGGAAATTTAACTGCTTCAGGGAACACAAGATCAATGCTATTATTTATAGATCACAGTCTCATTTACAGTAACTTTCTGCAACAAAAGAATAATGTTAAGGAAAAGAAGATTTACTTTAATTCCTTATATTAGTCTGACTTTGGGCAAAAGAAAGAAAACAAATTGTGAACTTTTCTATATAGAACAGGTGTGGAATAGAAACAAAGGGCATTTCATAATATATTTCCATCTGATTTTTTTTTTTTTTTTTTTTTTTTTTTTTTAAATCCTGCCTTTAAGCAATTTAATTCCAGAAGGAAAAGAAACATCGCCCTTTACACTGCTATGTTGTGTATCTCTTTTCTGGAGACTTCATAGCTCACTGCAGCAAGGCTGATACACTTAACAGTATCGTGTATTTGGGGAGTATAGAAAGCTGAGGGTTAGCACATCCCCTGTCAATCCCCCTTTCCCAATACAGGAGAGCAGTAAAGGTGTGACAGCAGCCAAAACCAGCACAGGTGTCCACGCACCTCACACCACCTGGCTCCCGGTAACAACAGCAGCAGCACGTGAGGGAGCAGAGCTCCCAGCAAAGGGAGCAATGGCATCAGGGGTCATAGCAGGCAGCAATAGGCTCCTCCAACTGTGGGGTTTCAACAGGCGGTTCACATGAACCAGACCAACAACCCTGATTTCAAAGTATCATTTGATAAGAAACAGCAACGTAATACCTATGGTTTATGCCTTGTACTCAAGCTATCAATATACAGGCTCCCCAAAACACAGAGGTTCTCCCTCAAGCCAGAAAAGAAAAAAGTTATCATTTCTATATCACTCACTATAACCAGACTATCTGATGTCCAGAACTTAGGCATCAAATTAAATCATGCAGAACGTGCTGGATGTGGTTAACTTAAGGTGCTGATCTGCAAATTGCATATGCAGTAGGTCTGACACATCCAGAACCTGTTAGACTACACATAGCCATACTGCTGCCTGGGGTTTGTTAGACAGAAATACAGGAGCTCTATTTAGTTTCAAAAAGTAAAAAGAAATAAGTCATAATGACAACTCTCTGATCTCTTCTGCTATACAGTACTATGCAATTCTACTCATCTGCTCAGAAATAGCATTCCCATAGACTTACTTAACATCACAGACTGTCATGTCTAAATAATCTTATTTTGTGAAAGCTTCTTTACATTTCTTCTCTTTTCTGTCTGCATTTGATTAGTTTGGGAAACTATCTGATACAGGGGAAAAAAAACCAGTTTTCCTTTCATTGGCCAGCCTACATACTGAGTTATACTTAGCTAATACACTGAGTGCCTTCCATTACAAAATTACATTTCATTAACGTATTTGGCCGTAGGATAGTAAGAAAAGAAATATTGTTCCTATTCTATAGGTGAGGACTTGAAAGCCCTTCTTTCAGATACAGTACAAACACTGAACAGACAGAAATTTACCCATTTCACTGCAGAAACCAGCTTCACAGATGACAGCAGAGACCATTAGCAACAATACTACCAGAATCAGCCCTCCATGCTAAATTGAATAAGCATCTGCCCTGATTATTTGGCAATGCTTACATCTCCCAGCATGAGTACATGGTACCTGTATACTATATTTCATACTTCATCATATCAGAGAGTTGCTGTACTAAGTTTGCAAGTTCAGGAAAGGCCTTGTGTTTTCTCCATGTTGTAGTTCACCTGAACATGAGAAGCTGAACATGAGTCTATGTTCCTAGCAGCTTCTGTTTACCTGAAATCAGATACTACTCAGTCTTTGCATAAAGTTTCCATCAGCATCAAGTGTAATGGGATACTCATTACATGCTTGAGACACACTTTCAGACAAAAGCAGACAACACCAGTTCCTGACTAGGCTGAAAATTTGTTATTCAGGTCTGCTTGCCACTGACAATACAGCTAAGCATATAACAGCGAGATAGCACAAGTCACTGTGACACGTAAAAGGAGTAAGGTGGAAGAGGCCATAGTCTCAGAGCAACCTCCGTACCTCCCCTGTACTTCTGACTACAAACTGGACAGAGCATGGTGCAGAATGGTGGCAAACCCAGTCATCTGATTGCCTCTCACTCACCAGGCAAGGGCAGTTATCTCCTTGTGCCCATCTACTAAAGCAAGGATAAGCAATAATGACCTCCCTTTGTAAAATACTTTTAAATTCACAATTGAAAGTTCTATACAATGTCGTGTGACTTTGTTTTGGGGTGGTTTTTTGGGGGGGTCCTCTATCTGGAATAACATTATTAAGAACTGATTACACATACAAGATCCAAACTGAGAAAAAAGCATATGCACTTACTCTCTGATTAAAAACCATGCCCTTATTCTCTGAAATCAGTTAGTATGAATCCACAGAGGGTTGGATGCAGCAAACAGTTAAGCATCCTCTCTAACTGCAGTTTCAAGACACAGTAGTAAGAGAGTTCTCAGTAACTTCAGAGAGAAATAAAGTCCTACCAGTGTTATGCTTTACTACAGGTACAACACATCGCAGGGAGGCCAATGATGGCACAGCTACCTTTCACTCAGGGAATCATCACAAGTGCACAGCCACCACATTGTGAAGTTGGAGGCCAACTCAAAATCCCTGCTTATGTATCTATGTGACAAGTTCTGAGGACTCAACCCTCGTGAAACTGGTGAGTCAGCAGCAAATCCAGCAAACAGCTTGTTAATTTAGTTACTTAGAAGGAAGCAGCCGAGTCCTAAAGTTTGCCTGTACCTGATTTAGACATGCCAACACTTAGGACATCGTCCTCCTTCTAACTTGCATCATTTTTAATATGTGACTGTTCCTTGTTCAAGGGCCACAGCTTCTCTTTATGAAGCCCATTAAAAGTTACAATGTACTACACTATGAATATATTTCCATTACGAAGGGGGGAGCTAATAACATTGCAGGGTTCTCTGAAGATCCAAACAACTGTTCTCATTTCACAGCTCACTGATTCTTTAGAAGCACCAGAAAGTCCTGGAAATAAGATGGCATTACTTATTAAACTGGCTCTGTCTCACAGCCATTAAGTTTTTCTTATGCCCTACTATGAAAACAACCCTTACAGATGATCAGCTTAGAAGAACAGAATAAGCAGTTCTTAGACCAGCTAAAAGATACTGCTTTTTTTTTTTTTTCCTTTCCCTTTTTTAACTCCTGAACTGTTCTTTACAGTAGAGCCAAAAGGGAGTTTACAGTTTGCAAATTCACATCACTTCTGCTTGCCTACAGACACTATTTATGTAATCTGCCTAGGACTTCCAGCAAGACCCATCTGTTACATGGGACAACCTAATGCATAACAGGTCACCTGCAAATGCAAAATAAGTTTAATTCGTGACATCACAGCAACAAACTGTTCAGTAGCATGTGGGGTCGAACCAGACTCTCTTGAGCTTCCTTGAAGCTTCACAATCAAAGCAAAGTCAGTCCGATTCCTTGTGAGGGTTAAGGGTCCTCTGAAGTAACACACACCTGCGACGACTGGGCCCTATGAGGAACAAAAGGGCATCGGAACAAAGCATTGTCCAATCCAGATGATGCACAAAGGACAACAGTTTGAGTACTCACTACAGAGTAGTACAGCAAATAAACACCAGACACTCTTTTCCCCTACCACTGCTTTACTGTTTACAGTCCCTTCATATTTTTATTTACAATACAGAGCTACAAATCTTGTATGCTAATGTTTACACAATTTCTCTTTCAGAGCCTCATGCCTTCTCTCCCATGTTTTTTCTTCCACTAGCACTTACAGAGAAAATAACTCCTTAGAAATATTTATCTTAATTCTCTTTCATTTGTCTGATAGCTTCTTGCAATTCTGGAGACCAATGATTGTAAGCGTAGATACTTCGCTAACTTAGTCACAGCAGTTTTTTCGAAGTTGAAGGATTGCTCATTTGTTAAAGAATCATGGAAAATTATCCCTCAAATTTAATTTATTTTGGCCTTAGCCAAAGGGTTTAATACAATGGAATAAAATAAGTGGGAAGCAAGACATTGAAAAGAAACTTGTTCACATTCAAAAATAGAGTATTTGAAGTTCAGAAAAGCCTGCTCTGACATTGTTTGTCTTCCCTTTTTCTTCCTTCATTTATAGTCAGGGATCAAACATTAAAACAGCACCTGAAGCAAGGCTTGGGAAGGCCCCTGCAAAATTTTTTATCTTGGCTAGAAACTAGTATTTGCAAAAGGATCTTAGATCAACAAGGCTACTGCCTTGAGCTCCAGCTGACCCTAACTGGCCTCGATTTGTTCTGCCACCCACACTCAAAGAGCATGCTCAGAAACTCGGCCTTTCCAGCAGTGACCCCACACCCCCTCTTTGGGTCAGTATAAAAGCCAGGAGAAACTGCATCACCAGTTATGTAGCTTACAAATAAGCAGTCAATTAGTGTCCCAGCAGCAGATCCTCATGCAGAGGCTACAGCTGGTCCCATGCTCCTCTGAGACCAGGGAAATCCTGCCTTGAACAAGCAGGTGAGTGGGTTCATGGTGTCCCACCGTGATAGCCAGGAGCAAAGCTAGGAGAAGAGCGAGCACTGCAGCTCCTACAAGGAAAAGGAGCATCAGGGTAAAAGCGCAAGGTGATTTCAGTCACCAGATTATTCCTTTTTCCTCCCTCCCCTCAAGTTGCAAAAAAATAAAATATTCTATGTGATTTTAATAAGATGGGGCTATTTTAGACTGTAATACAGAATTACAGTTTATAATATAAAACAAACATTTGGTTTGCCGTTGATACAGCTCTCATGCATACACATCATTTGGTACAGGTCAGTGACACATCAAAATATCCCAAGGTTAGAAGTGGATATCAGCACAGCACCTCCCTTTAGCACACCCACTTTATTTTATTGGGTTAGTTCTCCGAGAGCCAGTGGCCACCTGGACTTGCATGTCTGCAGCATATTTGAGAGGAAAAGAAACAAGCAAAAGGTAATGTGTAGCACCAGATGTGGAGCATAGCTTCTGTCTATTCAAATAAATCACAAGCGCACCTCAAACTGAGCCAAAGCACTCTACCACCACCTCCTTCAGTACACTGAGGAACTTGAAAAATGTAATCTCTGTTTTGCCTGTGGAATCCATAAGTTGTGTTAATTTTGCAGTAGAACTCCTTAGTGCAGCAGTTAAAAATTGATCCATGTGTATTAGCCATTGGAGTTAAGGAGAGCAGGCAGAAGAGACAGCCAGAGTTGGAGATTAATGAATTTCAGTCAGCACAGGTTACCTTGTTTTCTACCTTGACTCCTGAATCACACAGCCCAAAAATCACTTTTAATAAATTCCCCATTAAAAGCATGACTTCTGCTTGAGCCAGAGCCTGCATCTTTGAAATAGCCAGTCTTTTTTCCTAAGTATCAAAAAATGATGGAAAACTCCATCCAACCAGATCACGTTTTATCTGGGAATAAGCTTTGTTCATAAGGCTCTTTTTCCAACCTTCAAATGTCATTCTTAAATTTAGCTATATCACTTCTCAAATATTAAAAAATTAGTATGATCATAAATCTTTCCAATCTAGGTGATAGTAGCAGGCTTCATCTTACTTAGCTTTAAGTGTCTAACAGACAGTTAACTAAATCCAAGTTAGCTTTGTGTGCTCTCTTCTGCATCAATAATAATAGAGAAGGTCCTTTTGGGGGAGATTCATCTGTTATCTTCAGACAGCACGAACTCTCTGAACATGCCAACTTCAAATCTTCTACCAAAAGCAAACCCGGAAGACCAGCTTAAGCTGAAACAGCTATAATTAGATACCTAAAGCAGGATGGAGAGGATCCTACCCTTGTTTACAATGCTCAGAACACTCTTAATGCTTCTACTGGATTAACTCATTTCAGTTCCTTTAGTCTCCCAATAAAAGAGTTTCCCCCTCTCAAAAAAAAAAAAAAAATTATTTTAGCTCTTCTCTGAAGCTCTGTGTTGGGAGTCATCTGTTTATATGTCCCAGAAGCAGGCTTGGCTCTTTGGCTAGAGGAACATGCTGGACATATGTATCTATCGCATAATGGATGCTTTGTTCTTTTTTATAGTGCTCTGACATACAGTCAAAATTTTTACATCTGTTGCATCCAAACTGACCAAAACTAGCGGCAACAAAGCATTCACACACAGCTGTTAAGAGCTTAGGTATTAAGAATCAGTACACTGGTCATTGATAGAGGCAATTCCTTAAATCTTACCCAAAAGACCTATCAGATTCCTAAACTAAAAAGATGTACAAAAGGAGTAGGACCATTGCTTAAGACAAATCCGCCAGGATATGTGGTAAAGTGTCCCTAGGGTATGAGAAAACTCAGTCTCTTCAGCTGTAGCTGGTCTTAGTATTGTGGCTTCCTGGTTTTCAGTAATTAATCTCAAAAAGGACAGTGCTCTTTCATACCTTACCATTTATGGTTACAGAAAGCTTCATAACAGAGGAACTAAGTTAGGAGTTCAGCCACAGCAAAGCAAACCCAGAGCAGTACAGGAAAGGGGGGGAAAAAAAAAAAAAATCCCTTTCAGCTCTAAGTTCCACTACTATCCCAAGTCTGTCATGTAACAGAAGTTTTTTCACCAGAAAAAGAACCACCATTTCGTCAAAAACAGTAAGTATATTTCTAAGCAACGTTTTTCCTTGGGAGCATGAATTAGCTTTGGGTTTTGAAAAGTAGTGGTTTTGGAAGCAACAATCTTTCTAAATCTGCAGCACTATGGATGACAGCCCAGGTAGCCCGCATGCTACAGAAGTTAAGTTGTTCTCTCTTTTGTAACTGGAATCAATCTGATAATTCTCCATAATTATTAGCAAAGGTAACGGTAATATTTTCACAAACAGAATCCTAGGAGTCCACAGCCCATATGAGATCATAGCTTTTATTCATTTTAATGGTAAATACACCTTCACTCTTAGGAGTTTCACGGCTTCTGGTGCTCAGCATTCCTTTAGGGGCTGGGCTTGTCTACCTCTAATTAAGTTAGAGAGGAATCAGGCACTTGAACTCCTTTAGGCTTCCCTGAAAACTGCACTTAAATTGATTCATTCTGTGCAGCCCTGTACTGCATGGAATCCAAAAGAAGCACTCTAGAAAAGCTTCAGAACTGCTGAAATGAGCAAGTAACTTTTTTTTTTTTTTAAGAACCACCAGGTTTAACACCTAATAGAATTACTCTTAAACAACTGCCTAGGTTTTTAAGCAAAAGAGCTAACTTCTTTAATTCACTTTAATGTCACATCAGGTAAAAAGTTCATTAATAAAGCAAAACGATACAGCATATTTCATAAAATAAATGTGATTGTATCATGTTACATAGTCAAAACATTGCTGCTTCAGGTTTCCAAGACAGCTTCATGAGTACATGGCAGAGTCTTCTTTTCTGTGCACGTTTCCATCAAGGTTCAGCATCACCTTATTCTGTAACACACACACACAGTATTTGTGGTCCCAGATGAACAGAATGCTTTTTAAGTAATGGGTTCTTATCAATTTGCAGTTAGCAAAACTGGTGTTCCCTGGCCCCAGCACCCCTAGCAAAGGCAGACCTGTTACCAGCAAGAAATGCATATAAATGCTAGAGTAGGAAATGGAGGGCAGGGAAAGGGGCAGCAACTGCCAATGCAAATGTAGTTTTGACTTCAAGCCTGTTGTCTGGGGTATAAGCAGTGGGGCAGTAGATGAGAAAAGGATGACGGCAGGACTGAAACAGAAAGGAAGAAGAATCTAAGCAGTGTTAAAATACTCACAGAAACACGTAAGCAAGTGTGAGCGATCAAACTAATTCTACTCAGAGACAGTAATAAATATGTAAGCTGTGCAGCTCTGCCACAGTAGCATAACCAGTACAGAGCTCATATTTATAGATCTAAAACTTATTGTTGCCTTCTGGTTCTTGGCCAATAAACTGGCAACAAATACTATGTTCCTCTTACACACTCAGCAAAGCCAGCAATTTTTATGTTGTCCACACAAGGTGTTTTGAGAATAAAACCAGGTGACTATTAAGTTGGCACTTGATAGGAGAAAGCAAATCGCTATTCTGTATGCAAAGGCAGTACAGACCAAAGGGTCCAGGCCTGTTTAAAAACTACTCCTCACTTTAGAGATGCAGATGACTCACATCACTCTTGTTGGTGTGATGTAGTATTAGCACTTGATGCTCATCTGAAAGCAATACACAAATGCTCTTTGGAAAGTCGCCATATGGTGTAGGATAAACCAGCTCAAAAAAAATTACTAGCTCACTGTTAATAGTTGTTCCCAACTTAAATTTCAGAGGAGGGTTTAGCACCCTTTCTTCTGCAAGCGAGCGAGATGAATTCATGCGTGCCACCAATACCGCCATGCCTGAGTTAAGAGCAGCCTGGAATAGCCCGAGAGAGAGAGGTCCCCTCTGAACTCGCAGAGGTCACAGCACTGGAAACTCCTCGAGAGATAGGGAGGAGGCAGAGACTTCCCACAGAGCATCAAACAAGACTACTAATCAAAACAGGGGACTCTATTCCAAACCTGAGCAGATGGCATCCCTAGGATTATCACCAGCAGCTGTCAATGCAGTGATTATACATTGAAATTGCACAGCTAATGTACTGTATAATTTAACTAGACTGAAAAAGAAGATCAGGGAGAGGGAACATTATGAAAAGATTTGGAGCTTATATTTTCCTAATAATTATGGAGGCACCCCACAACCTTCAGTGCAAAAGATAAATTTAGATTTGCTCTTGAAAGCCAGACTAAAACCCACATTATACACTTCAACATCTTCCAATTCAAATAAGCTCAGAGATTTCCTGGGCCAAGCAAGTCCTCTGCAGTGCGCCATTTTTCAAAGATTTAACGATTTTGTCAGAGGAAACACTTAACTAGCTCTTTCAACAGTCCTCTTAATATACATTGACAGAGCTAGGAGACAGAAGAGAATAATTTTTAATCTGAAAAAATGAACCTTTTAAACACTGGGGAAATTCCAATTAAATATGTTTTTCTATATAAATGCAGCATTCCTTTGTCTCAAAAGCCAGAGAATGTGGGATTTTCAGCATAAGAACATAAGAATATTTAGATATGAAAGGAGAAAAAAATGCACATGGGGTTTCCTTCACTGACTTGGATTTCCTCTTAAATTGTTCTGCACATGCATGATGTTACAGATTTTTCTTTCTTCTAGATTTTAAAGCATAAAAAACTGCAACAGGAAGTATGTGTTTGAGTTTTAGGGACCACATTTACAGCTAATCTGGTGCAGCAACGTAACAGTGACGTGAACACCTCTGATTTACACTGCCTGAAGACCTAGCCGGTTATTTTTTATGTTTATAGAAGCACTCAGTGAGATATTTTTAGATCAATCTTTCTTGTTAACATTCTCTGCATAATTCATACGTCCTTATTCTCTTTGGGGCGGAGCAGACATCTGAACTGGGGGAGCAGAAGCAAACAGGATCACCCAGCAGTCCACACAGAGAACCGGGGTCAGGCAGCCCAGCTGGTGTCAGGAAGGGGAACAACACTGCCCATAGTGCTGGGAGAACCTCTTGGCCACTTGTGAAAATTTCCAATTTACACAAATAAATTCCTTATGTGTCTTAAAGAGGTAGTCTGGCAGTTTAAGATGATTAGGAAGGATGAGCTTACTGGTACTTCTGCTCTGTATGTGGCTGACATTCAAGCAGACTGATGGGGCAATTACATTTCTTATTAATTCTTTGGTTAATAGTCCCACAGTTCTTTATTTCCATGTAAGAAGGGGTCTGATTACCCCACTATTTCTCAGCGTAACTGGGACAGCTGTATAAACATTATGGTTCATCTAAAACTCAAGATATTAACAGCACTAGGCCTAGAATTTTTCCACAAGTCACAGTGGCAGTACCAATCTTTCACTTTCTCATTTTCCCACAGAACTGATTAAGGATTAATCACTATTACTGCATGTAAGAATTCCTTGCTAACAACACAGGTTTTCCCTTGTTTATCGTTAGCTTCCCACTGTGTTATGAGGAACTGCCAATCAGGTACCACATAGTCTCAGGGCTCATACTCCAGGACCGATGATGTTCCTTTATTCCATTTTCCCCTCTCACCCAAGCTGCACAATAGGTAAAGGAGAGTCAGTTTAATATCAACTGGTCTTAAGATGCTGTGTTGTACAGTGTTCCGATATTTTAAATATTTTGGAATTCTTTGTTTTTTGAANCATTTACCCAAGTTTCCTTGTGGGGTGCACGTGCCTCTGTGCATGGTTATACACAAGCATGCAGGCATGGCGCAAGCACACTGACAGTGCTTGATGCCAGAGGTTCTATTTATAGCCTCATAGATCAAGAAAAACACAATACAGCCTTATTTAAGGGCATTAGCTCACATTCTGTATTAAACTCAAATGCCAGTAAGCAGGTAAGGTTCATCTTATGGCAATTTCCAACTTCGGATGATTCTTACAATGCCAGTGAATTATACATGATCATCAGAAAAACAATTCCTCTCAAAATGCTGTATGCAAAATTCACAGTTGATATTTTAAAGTGGAATTAAATACGGAACTGGACAAAATTCAGTATTCCAACAACAATAACTCCTTTTGTTCCTAGGGACAGCTCAGAACAGCCTTTCATTTTTGATATCATGTACTAGCAACTTCAAAATATATACTTTAAAAGTTCTGTAATTAGCCCCAAGTTATGCTAAATGACCAAAGCTGATTTACTGTCCATATACTTCTATATTTTTATTGTTAATAACACTAACATTCAGATGCTATAGTAGTCTAAAAACAGTAGCATTTCAATGTTCAAGTACTTCTTTCCTTTGATCATTAAACAGTCAAAGTACGGTACTTTTACCAGTGAAAAACAGAACTAATAGGAAAGAAAGCAACATTCAGATTATATTCACATTCTTTCTTTCGAGAGCTGATGGTGTCTTTATCTCGTCTTTCACCAAACTCAGTGTAGTCCCCCACCCCCAGTAACACCACAGCTCTGCCAGCCTGGGGCAGCTGGAGACCATCTACTCATGGTTAACCTGAAGAGCCTATTTGCTGACTTTGGCTTGTGCTTGTCTTATACTGTATCTAAACGTAAGTCTTGGTATTTACTCCGTTGCTTAACTGAACACAGGTGGATTTAGGGAGGCACCACACCATCCTGAAGGCCAGCCAGTAAGGATACACACTAAATAGTCACACACACCTGAAGCCAAAATTCTGAAAATGCAGCAGCTACGGAATGAAGCTGTGCACCATTGTCTTGCACATGAGCGAAACCTGTTTCGGCATGTACAAAACGTATTTTCCCTTTCTCCTTTTGCTCTGCTTTCCTCCCTTCTCCCCCAAAAATCCACACAAACCTTACCAGTCTCATCATTTGCCATAACCATGGCTTGCACCATGTTTTCATGAAAAAACAAAACCCCACAAACCTTCAGTTACAGCTGTCAGCGCAACAGATACTGGTGGTGGGTTGAACTCTCAGTGACTGTTATGGCTCCTTTATATACTAATCCTATACATCAGTCATACTGATTTAATGGCATATGGATTCACAGCAATTATTTTCAGATTCTCTTTATTAAAACATTAGCAAGATAATTTAAAATGTTATTTGGCAAGGGAGTGGGGGGGAAAAGCCAGTCACTCCCCAACTCCGGTTCAGAGAGCTCTGCCTAAGAGTTCCCCTGGTGTTACACCAACATCAGCACTTCACAGTTTAGACTCTCCTGCTAGTGCCAGCAGCAGTCCTGACCCGGTGCTTGTGGTGCAACGATAGCAGTTTTAACTGCTGTGTTTTCTAATCCTGTTCAATAGTGTTTGGTGGCATCATACTACTTCTGTCTAGAAATTGCAGCTTTTCTCTGCTATTTGGCCAGACATCAAGTTTTGAGCATCACTGAATGCGCAAGGCCAAACAACAAACATGCAGAAGTCAGAACTGGGCATCTCAGATGTTGAATTTTAAATTATTTCAGCTCTTTTGAAATAAGACAACCACGTTTCAGACTAATCCAGAAGAAAAGGCATAACGTAAAAAAGATTCTATGTGGGGGGATTTTCCCTTCATGCAGCCTTTACCAACACACAACAATATCTCTTACTTCAGAGAAGAAAGAACGTAAAATAGACTGAATTAAGGCTGAGGACAATTGGGCTGTTACAGAACTCTTGCAAAAAGTAATCAGGATTTCCTATCCCATCTCCTAGCCTCCCCACACACACATTTTTTAAAGTACTATATGGTAAATATCAGAGAGTAAAAAAGGAGTCTACTGATAACAAAAAACCACAGTAACTTTTTTTTAAAATTCTAGTTTCTGCAAAAATTGGACTGTTCCTGCATGGGATACATTATATTTCAGAAATGTGTTACGCAACTGCAATACCTCTAGTCAATCCTAGTCATGTTTTCCCTCTCTTTTCTGTATTTTTTTTTTTTTTTATACCAGAAAGAGATTGTTCAGATTTCACAGCTCTAAATCATGTTGGGAAAAAAGTTGGTGACTGCACAGAAACGAGGGGAGACGAGAGCCCTGTGCCTGGGACTGGGAATGGTCACATGCTCCATGATGATGTACTTTTTTATTGGAATCACCATTGTGCCATTCTACACTAAAAGGTAATAACAGTCACTTGTTTAGGAATGTAAAGCTATTTCTTTTTCCTGTCAGCATCAAATACAATTATTAAAAGAGTGCCAAAATATATGTTAGTACCTTCTACAATAAACAAACAATATGTTCTTGAAGAGCTCATAAGAATTTAAGACAGAAGAAAAGATAAAAAAAAAAAGTGAGCCAAGAAGTCATCAGGCATTTACAGGTAAGCACAAGAAAAAGGGAATGATCATCTTCAGGGCTAGAATGAGAACAAACTAAACCAAAACATTTGCAATGAAAACATATAAAACAAAAAGCAACCATGCTTACCAAAGCTTGATAATGGAAAGCTAAGTCTTACATAAATGAAGACAAAAAAAAAAAGGCAGCTTTTCCATGCGCAGGAAGGTGTGTTGTTTTTAATAAAACTAAAAAAATCTTGAGCAACAGAAGTCATGGTAAAATTGTTCAGTCGAAAAATCTGTATCTTACCTCCAAATCAACCATCAAGAGAAACTAGCACCTTCAACAGCCACTCTACCACAGCAAATATTGCAGAATACAGTGAATACGGAAGTTACTACTACACACGTTTTTATTTCATTTTGCAAGTTCTGTCTCCACACACAAAACCAATTTGCAAAAAACCAAAGTAACAAGATGAAGAATGCAGGTCAGTTTTTCATGCTTGAAGATTTTGATGGAAAAAAGCAAATACATCCACATCATTCTTCTTGCTAAGAGTACCTTTAAGCTCAAAAATGTTTGCAAACCATTACTTTTAAAACAGAGTAATTCACTTTTATTTTATGTATTTTCCAGCCTCCTGATTACATTACAATATATACTTGCATGTAAAAAGATTAGTTTCTTAACAACTGGAGTGAGACTATTTCTTTACTTTTTTTGCCACCAAAGCATACTGATATAAGCAAAAGCTTACTGTGGTATCAGTTAATAAAACAGTAACTTTTGAGAAAAAGTAATAAGTAACAGCAAAAAAAAAAAAAGAACTTTTGCCAGACAAAATCCTGCTACTTATTCATGCAAAAGGTCCATGTAATAAAGAAAAGGAAAGGGGGGGAAAAACGTGGGAACTGATTTGAGTTCTGAGAATTATTGAATGAAATCTGTCAAAATATTTCTGAGAGATCAAAAGCTCCACTATGCTCAGCCAGATTTGAGACAGCAAGGTCAAGCTTTACCAGTGTACTGCACTTCCAAATATTTACTACCAAACATTAAAATCCATAGCAATTTTTCTTTCTTGAATAGCACTTGAAGCTGATTACAGATGGGGTTAGCATCTGACTTCAAACCACAGAATGCGTAACAAACAACAAAAAAACGCTTTCCTGCACTGCTATGGCAGCACTTCGCCAGGTGCAGCCATCAATTCGGGGCAGGCAAGGTGGACCACACCAGGACTGAGCAGCCATGAACTCTATCCATGCCACCACTCGCAGCTGGCACACACAGATGCATCTCCAGCATGCGACTTCATAACAGATGCTGCTAATGCATTTAAGAGCAATACCTTTTGTTTTGTTTTTGTAGTGTTTGGACAACAGAAACCATGTGCAAGGTACTCAAAGCCAACATCAAGGACAAAGTTCTCTGCCCAAACAGCAAAGGTTCAGAGGATGAGGATATCTTTCCTTATCCCTGCCTACAGGTGTGGGTTAATCTGACAGCCTCAGGACAAGAGGTTATGCTGTATCAGACTGAAGATACACTGGAAAGAAATGCTAAGGTACTTGCAACACAGATTGAATAATCGCTCTCTGCTGCTATCTAACACCTTTAAGGAGAAGGAGTGATTGTTTTTAAACCGAGCCACAGAGTAAGAGTTGTTCATCTTTTACGTGTTCATGTCTGTGCTTAGACCAAGGCATTTTTAAAATATTCCAGAAATTACACAGTTTTGGATTTTGTTTTAAACATTACATCAAACAGTAAGTTAATGCTTGTTAAGCAATTACACCAACCAACATGAATATTTAACATTTATGAATATGTAAAAGTATATAAGTCTCTGAGTTGAAGACCAGTGGTAGGAAATAGTCTATAAGCTGTGGTTTGCTCAGTTGCTTGTTGAATTATCATGGGAGAGAACTGAAGTTAAAAACTGTCCTAAGTAAGAGCACAAATCCCAATTTTACTTCCATTTTAGGTGTGTGATATGAAGCAGGGAATAAAGCAAGCAGAGAAAGGGGAAATGAGGGTACTGGTGGGAACATGATGCATGTTTTAGACAAAAAGGAGAAACAAATCAGTAATTTTGGAAGATAATCACCCAGAAAACTCATTTGTCTTTGGCTTGGTCTGCAACTGTTTCTGGCCAGCCTGGCAGCAGAAACCTGGCCTCATGGAGAAGGCAGTGGTGCTGTAGGAAGCACCTGTGTAAGGCAGAGGCACTGGGTATTGTGGTAGAGGTCCCTTGGTCAGTCATTCTAGGGATCTCTTCCCCAGAGAATGAGTGCAGACTACCGGTGGGACAGAAATGTGGGTGCACAGTGTTCATTTGGCTTTAGTGGTGTGGGAAAGACTGGGGAAGGGAAAAAGTAGGGTGTTATCCTTTAGTTTCTGCCAGTGCTTCTGCTTGGGAAGGGCAAAGAGCTCAACATTTTTAGGCTTGCTCCCTCACAACCAGAAGTGCTCCTACAGGTACACTGTCCCAAGGAAAGTCAGGTTCAGTTCAATTCCAAAACTACGAGTATTTCAGAGGCCTTATTCCAGCTCAACACTCTCTAAGGGTAAATAAAGTGAAATTTGCATCATGGATGCCTAAGACTAAAGCACTTTCAGAATCCAAAACAAACATGCTCAGACTACAAGTGCTCATCATCTTAAAGAAGTTATGTAGATTAGAGTTTCACACAGTGCAAACCTGATAGCATAAAACACTTAAGCTGAAGAGAATTTTGCTAGCTAATGCCTATCTTTATAGTCACTATCTCAGGGAAGGCTACATACAATGAAGTGACAAAGCAGAAATTAACCACTGTAGATTGAAACAAGAGTCTTGTTCACTGCAAGAGGAGCTGATTTGCTGATTTCCTACCATTTGCATTACTGCAAGTACAAGCCTTCAGGTCAGGAACCATCCCCTTTCTGCCTTAAGACCCCTAAGCATTATTAAGTATGCAAAATCATATTGCAGAAAAGAAACTTATGATCAACAACAACAAAAAAAGAGTGTTTCAAAGTCTAATAGTATTGCCAGTGAAGACTAAATAACTTTGTGTTATTACTACAGGTCAAAATAGTTCTGTGTTACGAGGACAAGCAGGGAGCCTCCAACAGCCATGCTTTCCTCTTATTTGTCTACAAGTTACAATGAGAGGTGCACAGTGAAGCAACTTCATTTTCCTGCACACTGATAAGTCAGTTGTGAATTTCTGCACAGCTATCACATTTCTTTTGTGGTGGTGCTTAGAAGCTCTGTTAGGAATCTGAGCTTGGCACTGTAACAATAAAGTGACAGTCCCAAAGACTGCAGTTTTATTTCAAGCACATATGTATTATTGGTTTCCAACATTACTGCAACCTGTGTATCTGCAGACTGGGGGCATAGACACACTGACAGAAACAGGGAAGCATGGCAAATGGGTTATGGACATAAGGAAACCAAGACGATCTCCAGGGATGCTAGCCAAACCACAGAAGATTTTGTCAGTACTAGCATGTTTTTCCTCAATCTGACTTAACTACAAACCCTGCATTAGAGTATCCATTATAATGAATCACCTTGATTTCTTATTCCAGTGCTCGTACGTCCCAGGCAAGTCGGACAACCCTAAAGAAGTTAAAGCACAAATAGAAAAAATTGCAAGCAATTTAAAAAAATACCAGACTTTCCCATGCTACTATGACCCAAGAGGAACGCAGACCAATGTCATTTTAAGCAGACTCTATCCCCCGAAAGGCCTCCTCTTTGCTTTCCTTTGGCCGACACTCATGTTTACTGGTGGATGTCTGATTATTGCTCTGGTAAAAATTAGTCAGTATGTTTCCGTTCTTTCTGCTTGGCAGTCAAAAATAAATATCTAGCATAGATTGTCACAAGATATTAAAGTGCCTTTCTTCTGCCTGTCTTTATCTGCATTTTGTGACTTTTAACATACCAGATGTCAATCCAAGGGCAGGTATTCCAGAAAACTGAATGGCATCCACTATGGGCGGCAATCCATTACATGAGGACAAAATATAAAATTGATTCCTAGAAATGCCTGCAAATACCTCATAAGAGCACAGACTGAGTTACTGTCTATTGTTTCCTTGGGTTTTCTGAGGTGCAGTTGCTTTACAGAGCTACAATTCAAGTTCACTACTAAAAACTCTTCCACATTTTAGGCAAGGTCCTAATCTTCTGTCTGGTTGAGACCAGTTGGTGCCAGATCCATATACATCGTTATTGGCAGACACACCCTTTATATACTTCACTACCAATACAGCATGTATTCATGGCATAGTCTTCTTGTCTGTCAAGAAAAAAAGTTTTGTTATGGTCCAAAGAGATATTTGTTATCATGGATCTCTCTGCTTTCGGGAAAGGGAAGGGGGAAAACCACCCGAAAACAACACACACACACACAGACCTTACAAAGTTTGCACTATAAACATCTAACACCAATTGTATACAACAAAATATATGCATGAAGTATAGGGTATGGTAAAGAAGTTATATTAGAAGTAAGTTTTTGTATTTAACTCAAATCTTAGCTTTGCTTTACTTTGAAACAAGTGTACCACTCAAGAAAAGCTACCTGCCTGCCATTTGCATATATTATAAAACTGTTAAGGAAAGGAAGTCACGATATAAAGAATACGATTATATAGTAGAAAACATCCATGACATCTCACTAAATACAGTAATCTAACGTAACCACAGAAGTTTCCATGCCTAGCACAAAGATATTTCACAATAGGGACATGTTTGTTTCTAGCACCAAGACTCTTAGGAATGCTCTGATGCATGTATAGACACATTTTCTGTTCTCTGAAAATAACTCTGTTTCTCTCAGCCAATTTTCAAATTGCTACTGGACACAGGAGGAACATAAGATACTTCCTGCATGCTGTATTTGACTGGCACTTACGACACAACTAGTACAAGATTTTTCATGACACAGCTGATGAACCACGTAGTAGCTATCATTCACAGGAAAATTTCACTGCTTAGATACAAATTTAAATTCATTAAATTGTAGTGGAAAAAATTATTCTCATTAATGTGGTACAATTCTCTATTGTGAAAAAGAGGAAGGCTGAAGTATTAACTGATTACGTGCATTTTCCCACATTACTAATGAAACTGTCAGAATTTGCTTTTCATCATGATCAGCAAATCAGAATTAGACCAGGATAGCACAAAATAGTAGTTATTAACATCTGCAACACTTGTTCAATGTGCAACCCGTTGAAGCTAATGCACTGTACTGATACCAAAGGAGGTGAACAAGCTAGCTGTAAATAGGCAGAGAGGTTTATTTAATAGGCTCTTTCAGAGCTTTACTCCAAATTTTGCTTTTCAGCAGTTTAAAGAGAGTCTCTAGTTTGCAAACTAGAACTTGCTCATGACTACTCTACACTCAGTCCAGCAAATCAGTAGCCCCTGCCACCTTGCTCCCCTCTCAGTTCAGCAGAGGTGAAGGAAGGTTGGATGTTGCTGTTCCTTCTAGTGGTAGTCCCCGTTGCCCCACTCACTCATGAGTCAATAACTTGTCTCTGCAGAGCAGAAGGTCTTGATGTTGCTGAGCTCAGAACTCAGCATGAAGCATGAGGACCAGGAGCTCCTGCTTCCAACTCCCACCTTGGCTTCCCAAGACCACCCCCTGAAGCTGCATTCTGCTCACCTCCCTGCTCATAGTTATCCCCAATAGCAGTAGGTGAAAATTTATTCAGAGCGCAAGCTGTGTTTCCAGATTTACCTCTGCCAAAAATAAAGCGAGTTGATTATTACATGAAAAGAGTTATTTCCCTCCAACATGTACACTTTGCAAGTGCATGAAGAAAAACCTTACACAAACTTTGTTCTCCAATAAAGTAGCATTTCTTATTTGAGCAGGAAATATTCCAACTGAAAACAGCTGGTGCAGGGGAAAACACGCACACAAATTAGGAAACTCTATTGTTTTGGACTCTCGTCAAATTCAGCTTCCTCTTTTGCCCAAATGAAGCAGGGGATTTAAATGCAAAATGCAAAAATCCAAACACAAAAATGCAAAAATCCAAATATTCTAATGTAGAAAACAAACACACAAAATGTACCACACCACAGAAGTCGGTTCTTGTTTTTAACTAATGCTTTGCCCATGTATACAGTGCTAGTCATTTTCTACAGTTCTGAGAAAGTTGAATGTTAAAGTCATAGATATTCTATCTATCTAGATAGATAGATATTCTTTCGCCTTCACACTTTTGCTTTCTCTTAAAGTTGAAACTGTTTTAACAGTGTGCCAGGTTGCCAAATTACTCTTGAGCTTTTCTAAACATTTTTCTGTTCTTTTTCCGTCTGCAAAAGTTGTAATTCACTAGAGAGTGAGGTTTTAATAACACTCTCTATGTTTCTTACAGCAGCACACAAGGAAGCTATATAGCCTTTAGGGGGTTTTGTTTGGTTGGTTTTTTTTTTTTTAATATTATTGCATTATACCATTGAGTCTACAATAAATCTGATAAATAAAATGCTATTTTTTCTGAGATCCAGCAAAACACTTCTTATAGAAGTGCTTCAATACAAGCAGTGACCATTGCAGTGACAGATGTACACAACTCACTCAAGGCAGAGTAGATGACCAAGGTATATATTACAATATTAAAAATCCTGCCAGGGGAAGAGAAGTGACAGTACAAGCAGCTGGAGATGAAATTTGTACTTGAAATCTGTTTGACTACACATAGCTTTCACCAGGACTGATGCTTAGACCACAGTAATAGTGCTTGAGTCGATGGGAACATGCAAGGAGCACAGGAAAAATGGGGACAGATTTTAGACCCTGATGAATACTGTTGTTGTGCAGGCCCTTTATATACCTATATGAAGAATATAATTTTGCTGAAACTATTAAAAGTCCTATTTTTCAAGTGCTGGACACAGACTCTCAAGAGTAGTTTTTCTTGATGCCAAATAAGGCTTGGACGTGGTGATTCTACTGTTGGAAGATGGAAAAGAACAAAAGCTCCAGCACTATTCATGAGGGAACTAGCATTCTTCCCAGGCAAAAAAAAAAAAAAGAACCAATTGCAAAAGGTTGTGAAATGAAGCTTATCCCATAACTGGGAAGCTATTTTTCTGGATTAGGTAGGTCCAGCTTTCATCAGCTTTTAATAAGGGCACCTTTCTCCAACTCTGACAAGGCAGCAACAATAGCAGCTTAAGAGGAACCTGTGGGGCATTGATTTGCTAAGAAGCCATCTGTGAGTCACCAACATGTTCTTAACATACATAAATAATAGCAGGTACCTTCTGGCTACCTCTCACAATTTTGATTTAAGTATCCTGCTAACCAATGCTATTTTTATTACCTGATCCTGAAAGCAACAACAGGGCAG
>WAAD01031043.1:0-22159 GCA_013389945.1 Fregata magnificens
CCAACCTTAATGATTCTATGATTCTATGATATGGACAGATACCATGTGTTCAGTTTGAGACCTGAAATTAAGTAGTTCTGCGAACATATTTGCATTAAAAAAGCATTAAGCAGCTCAGTGCCACCAGCTGCTGGTGCAGTTCAGCAGCGAGCTGCCCCATCATCACTGTGCAGCTAATGATGTCCAGCTCCGAGTGCACCGCAGGGCAGCACGCATTCGCTCTACAAACGGAGGGCACTGACTCACAGCGCAAATACACCAATAAATCCCTGGGTAAACAAACACAGAATCCAAATATTAGAAAGGGGGCTCTGTAACTTATTAATGAATAAATACATCTGGCAAGCCCTGCCATGACCTTGTTACAGCTGCAGTTTAACTCTCCAAGCCATGCCAGTCGGTGGTTTGATCAGATGTTGGACAATCTCTTTTCTGAATAAGACAATACCAAAATACCCAGCCGATGTAGGGAGGGGGGTTGTCTTCCTGCCCCCTCTGAAAAAACAGGAGTCCCAAGTGCCCCAAATCCTGTAACAAGTCCCCAGCCTGCCCCTAGGAAGGACAGGGCTTAGCGTCCTACAGCCAGGGTCGCTATATTGTTTTTTTCTATTATTAATAAACCACAGCCTCCATTCTGCATGGCAGAGGTTTTACCCACTGTTTGCAAAAGGAGCATTTGGGTCCAAAAAGCTCTCTCTCTTCCGCACTCACCATTCATAAAAGTAATAGAGCAGGCAAGGCAGAGCTGGTGTCTCTATGTTCAAGATGCCCAGGAGCTCAGGATGGACTTTTCTTCCCTGAATTAAATTTTCTTCTGAAGTCATGAATAATTTATCATCCGTGAACCTACCACCTTATAATTTTATTAGACATCTAATAAAATGCATCCAGGTTTTGCATTACGAAAAGCAGCGCATGAGTCACTCCTGACTTCAGAGACCTCTATTACTCCTCCTCTGTTGTCTCTTTTTCAAAATAAATCCTTAGCTGTTCAATCCCTCCCTGTATGGAAACTGCTCCATACTTCTGATCACCGCTGTTGTTCCTGTGAGCAACCCAGCCATGGCAGAAGTCCAGGCTGAGGGTTATCTTAGTCTTGCCTGCCTGCAGACATGGTGGTTTCTGATGCTGGACCTGCAGGACAGTGTTTGGACACTAATTTATTAGCTCCTTGGCATAGCGTAGGAAGAGAAGATGTCCCCTGTAAGCAGAATATTGCTACTCATGAAATCCCTGCAGAAGGAGAATGCCTTCACACGTAGGAAAAGAAGAGACAGTAACATTCTTCTCTAAATACACAGTACAAACATTGTCAGAGGAAATGAACAGCAAACACTGAGCTTGAGGAATTGGGTCAGGCAAGGAAAAGAGAAATTGTATGTGAGTCATGTCACAGCCTGGAAAATGATCCTTCAAGATCAGCTAAATGGCAGCTGATGCAGAGCATGAACATTTCGGGCTGTGGAAAAGCATGCAACAGTGTGGACGTGGCTTGCCGTTTGCAAGTCTTCCATAATGAATCTGAAAGTGGTCAGTGATCATCCTCTTCTGGAGCCACTCTAGGTTCAAATGGGTTTGACACAAGGAGGCTGCTGCTTACCTCACCTTCCCTTCTAATTATCAACTGGTTATTAAGCAAACAAGCAGTGATGAAGTAGACATCTGCCTTGGGTCTGGAAGACAGCAGCCAGTGCTTGCATTTCAATCCAGAGGCTGCAAAGCACATGGCAAGATCTATGGAATTTAAGTTATCATTGTGATAGAAGTATGAAATTCAAACTTGTCTTATAGTTGCAGCTGTGGTGCAGCCAAGCATCAGGGCTGTGCCTGTGCGCACACCTGCCACGCTTAGTCATTAATTTCCCAGGTGGTCCAGGATCTCCTCGGCGCATCTCTGCCTGGGGGGGGCAAGAACCCGGTCTGAGACGCAGGGATCGACCCACCTCCTAGCCGGCTTCACAGCACAGCATTTGACTCTGCTGCAGGGGGCTCCAGGTGGGGATTTTGGACAGCCCAGACATTCCCCCAGGCTGCCCGTGCTGCGCATAGACCAGCTGACAGACCCTACTTGTATGCTTCATGGTGCAGATTAACATCAGGGTGGAGAATCTGGTTCTCCCAGAAGCTCCCCAATGCAGCCGAAGCTGAATGTAGGAAAGATACTTGCAAATGGCCAGTAGAAATTGCTCTTACAGATGCAGAAATAGTCATGAAGGAGAGTCTTTTGTATATTTTTAAGGCAGGTAGGAGATGTTTTGTATGTAGTTTTAAGATAATCAGTAGCAATGGATCATGCGTCCACTGGAGCACGGCCAGCAGGACTGTAAGAACTGAGCAGCACAGCAGTTTGGGGAGTCTCACCTCATCCTGCTGAAAGGCCACTGCAAGGACCCCTGCAATGGTGCCTTCCTGTCACCATTTCAGCAGCGACCGACTGTCGTGTTTGAGAGGTTTGATTCTCTGTCCCAGCTTTACCCTATGCCAAGATCCCAATAATTTAGTTTTGTGGAGTTTTTTAAGCCAGGACTCTATCTCACAGATAGTTCGTTCTTATCTTACAGTGTGCGTGTGACCGGTGCAAAAATGGATTAGAGGAGGATGAAAAAAGCACATGTTATAGAGAACTGATCAGAAAGTGAAAATCAAGGAACATAAAGGGAAAGCAGAATGCAAAAAATACACAGTATATCCCCTGACAAGACTGAAAGCACGCATGTCAAGACACACGCAGAAATTTTAGACCAGTTCATTATATGTGGGAGAAACACTGAACACTACAAGAGAGCTGGTGAAATTACTTCCTAGTTAAACGATCTATGGAGATGACAAAAAAGGTGTCATATAGACACTGCATATATTAGTATCAAACAAGGTATCATATAGACACCAGTGGCTCTCACAGATGAGAGAGCTGATGCTACTCACCAGCAGGGAAACCTTGCACAGTCTTGGTTTAAATCCCTGTGTCTGACCCTTGGGAAGCAGCAGCTGCTGCACAGTCCCTCAGTAGCTTCCTCAGGAGCCTGTTGTGTGCACCACAGGCTTTGCAACGGTTCGCTGCTGATGTGCTGCCAACACCATCGCGTGGCTTCCTTGCACTACCCCAATGTCCTGCATCCGCATCTTGCTGCTTTCAATCTGGACCCCAAAACACAAATGTTTTGGCACACGGGCTGCTCCTCCTGGTGTGTGTTTGTGCAGTAACTAATGCAGTAGTGTCCTCCACCAGGCCTGGGAATGCAGGGCTCTGGGACAGCGCTAGTAACAGCAATCCAGACCTCACTTTTTATTTCCTTAGCTTGTGTAGGTGCAGGCATACACAGGTTGAGGAAGGAAGAATAATAATCAGCCCCTTCTTCATGGATTTGGACATTTTCTTACTTTTACCAACCTCTGTGTTCATAACCAAAAAGTAACAGAGCATCACTGCATACCAACAAGTCATTTCCATTGTTGGCTGGTTTTTTTTGATTTACAACATTAAATCAGACTCACGATCAGAGCATTGCTGTGTACAGTCTGGCTGAGGCAGTATTATTGTAGCTGTCGAGAATTAAGACAGGTTTTAGAAGCTGGAACCAATTGCCAGTTACAATGAAAGAGGAACCTCTACATAAATGGCTCAGGATTTCCTGTTATTGCAGATTGATTTTTGTGATGCAAGGCAACGTTCATTTTTTTTCCCCCAATAATTAAACACATGTGAAGTAGCATTCTTTCCAGTCCACAACAATGACTTTCCTGGAGATTGTTTTGACAGTGTTTTCAACTGAAATATTTTTCATTAATATAAATAAGTTTGTTTCTCAAAGTCATGACTCCACAATGATATCACAGCACACCAATCTACTTTTTGAGGAAAGAAAGATGTTATTTTAAGAATGGTCACAACACAATTCCTTGAAAAAGTCTATCTTAATCCATTCCATTTGCTTGAATTTTGGGGGGTTTGCTTACAAAAGTGAGGCTGGTGCATATGCATACATATATGCGCATATATAAAATGCTTTCTCATAAAGAAAAATATTTTGTAAGATAAGCTTTAGAAATATGTTACTGTTTTATCCAAGAAAATTTAAGCATGACTGTGATTCAAGTCCACTGATGCTTTTTTCCTGTATTGCATTACAAAGGTAAACTTCTCAGCCAGTTTATTACAGTTCATCTGTAAAATAATTGCTTTTGATAGAAAAAATGTGCAGTGCTTATTACTGCCTGGAAGTGGACCATGGCCCCAGTCCAAAGCTTGTTGATGTTAGTGGGGATTCTTCCACAGACTTTCGTATCTTAGTTAGCAGGAAATGCACCATCAAGAAACTTGTTTTTCCAAATACCATGATCTAACCACTGGAGATAACTCAACCCTTTCAAATGAGCATTGAAAATACTAGCAGGTTAAGCAAAAATTATGACCAGGTTGTATCATTCCTACTCAGAGGGAACAGAAACTCACTCCACAATAGCTCTGCTCAGCGCTTTTCACTGCAAAGCCTGTGGTCCTCACAGTCCTGCCAAACACCCCACTTCTGCTGAAAGCTGTGCGTGCTCTGCATCTCACCAAGCCCAGCCTCTGCTTCACCCCGCATCCTCCTTTCTACCTACATCCCAGGGTGAAGCGCTCCCCGGCTCACCCTGTCCTCAGTGCAAATCTGGGGGCTCATACAGAAGCCTGTCTGCCCTTTCCCCTCTGCAGAGCCCTCTGCCACTGGAAAGATGAAAGTGGATCATATTAAGCAGATTTAGCCATAAAACAGCAAATGGGCAACTGGCCACACAGCCCACACTTCAAAGGGCAATACACTTCTTGGGTCTCCATCCCCGTAGAAAGGGCTGTGTGCAATAAACATCAGATAACTGAAGCCTGAAATGAGCTCTTTGTATTTTCACTGTTGCTTTTTATTAAATGTGGGATAACATATCTTTTATTACCTCCACTGAAGCAATTCATTTGTACCCACAATGGCTTTGGGTGAAGACCCAACTTCGTTTTCACCTTGACTGAGCCTTTGCACCCCTTGCCCCCCCTCTTCACTGTTGCTTTTTGTGCCAAATGAATGAATGCTCACTCAGGCTTCAAAGTACATGGCAGTTTAAAAGGACTTGTTTGTTAAGATCTCCCAGCCGTCTGCTGGGGAATTCCTCACAAAAGCAGAACTCCCCTTAGGGATTATTTCGCTACCTTTGAAGACCGTTTGCCAGCATGGCTGCTTTTTATTTGAAGAGGTATTTCAGCCTTGTGAAATGACGGCGTGTATTACGCATTTTGGACAGTTTGGTTAAAACAGCTTTACAGGCCAAGTATCTAAGTGTTGATTTGCCGATACCTAGCTTCCATGTAGCTTTTTTCATCCAGCCCAGTCCTTTGCAAAGCAGTTGGAGAGAGGAACCAATCCCCCACAAAGTTGAGATAAATTTAAGGACTAAGCATGCAAGTCCAGCACCAATTCTGACATTGGCAGCCCTGCCGCTTGCCCCCAAGCCCCTAACCCTTCTGCTGGGGCATGCAGCATGCTGGGCCATGCAGCAGAAGGACACTAGCGTCTTACTCCTGCCATCACCAAGCCCCTGTGCACCCAGCACCTGAGGCAAACCTCCCGCTGTCATGCAGGGCTCATCACAAGAGTCCCTCTGCTTTCTCCATTAGAAAAAGGTGCCTGCAATGCCTTAAGCACCCAGCTCCAGGAGAGGGCTTCTAGCCGCCAGTGCTGCATTGAGCAACATCTTAACGGAAATCCCCACTGGTTTGCTCATGCAGCACCCCCTATCCCACGGGCTTTCATGGTGCTCCCTCTCGCAGGCCCTTTGTTTTCCATGGATGTGTCTGGATGTCTGACTTTGGGATCTGGATTTCATTAGGTGGCCGGGTGCCTAGAAGTCAGCCACTGCAATACCAAAATCCCTTTGGGCTTAGCCCAAAGCAACACACCTTATGACACCCAGCAGCTGTAACAAAGCCAAGAAAGATCCAAGATCATCAAATGTGATTGAAGGACCCACTCCTGAACCTCTTTTCCTTTCTAAAGATGTATGCAGCACTCTTCTGAACAAGACACAGATGCATCCCATCTTCTAAGCACTGAGCACACACATCGCTTTCTGACTCCAAACTGGGATTTAGGAGTGCTGAGAAGTTCTGAAAACTGAAATGCGAAGTCTGAGTCCAAAAAAGCTCCCAAGCTGACTGCTTTACAGCTCATGATCTGATAGTTGGGAGCCAGCACAGCATAATCAGGTGAGATAAAAGATGGAGACCAGGGGACAGCCCAAGGCACATTCTCTGTGTGCAGTCAGTGCAGGCAACTCATGCCTCCCTTTGCCAAGTTTGCTTAATGTGTTAGGGTGGATAAATGATCTCTGTAACACATATCACACTCTTCTCCAGAAAAAAAGAGGGGAGGGGAAAAAAAAGACAGAGAAGATATGCAAAAAAAACCCACTTTAAAAAGATAAATGTTATTGTAAACACATGAGCTTAACATTTATTTTTAAAACAGTAAGTTTAAGAATTGGTTCTGGGCTTGTGCTGTAAAACAACATATGAATGAGGTTTTTTTTTATTCCATAGCTAGGATAATGAAAAAAGCTGCACAGAACAGCTATAACTGGACCAGTGTTCATTAATCATTCATCTAAACCATTGCCCTAGTTGTCTTAACTTCATTTTTAGACATTCACCAACTAAACCAAAACATATTTCTGAGGCCAAACTGGAACAAATCAAAGGACTTCTCCCATGAGGTAATCCTGTAGTGGTAGACTGCTTCGTCCCATACGCAGAGCTATTACCCAAATATTGCCAAGCTGAAGTTTCAGCTCAAATTGTTTGCGTATGTTCAACTGGAAAAGTGTATGAGTAACAGCACGGATTAGCTGTGCTTGCTGTTACTCATGGGGCAGTGCAGGCATGCCAGGCCCATCACAGTACAGATGACAGATACTCGTCTCCAAAAAATGCACCTCTAAGTAAAGGATAGAACCCCCCAAAAAACATAGTAGGATAAAGACCTGCCTTGGCTGTTAATAATGATTAATGCCTGTTAATTATCAGCTGCATAAGGTGGCAGGACCCTTGGCTGACAAAGCATTGCAGAGAGTTACGTTCACACAAGTCCGAGAGACACCAGAAAGCACGCAGACATCCCAGTGCCCTGGGAAACTCGCTGGGAAGAAATGCAGCACATCCCAGAAGGAGCTTCTACACATTCATAAATTCTAACTGAATGTAAAACATCCAGGAAAGAGACCTCAGAGATGCGAGGAATCCAGTGAAAACATCTGTTTGCTGCACAGGAAGATGGGTTACATAGCCAAGAAAATATTACACCGCCTCAAGAAAGATAAACTAGTAGCGTTAATATTCTAGCAATAGGCTTGAACCTCTAGAAATAATAAAAGCTAACTCTTGTTTAGGGGAAGACATGATTCAGCTGTGTATACTGAGATGTGTCCCTGAACTTTTTGGAAAACATGGTCTGTAGGGGGATATTTATCCTTTGTAATCGCAAGAGAGGATGGCCATGTGAGATAGGTCTGGGCACCTGGTGAGATTTGCTCTGAAAGTCCCTGTAGGCACACCAGCCCATGTCTATGGCACTTGGGATAACAGGGATCAGGATAACAACCCACAGGCAAGGTCAATATTAGGCATTAGTGGAACTTAAAAGATGAGGTCAACAGCTTAAAAAACACACATTTTATGCCTATGTCAAATACTTATAAGAAAGTGAGAAGCTCTGTAAGAGCAGAACTGGTTTAAATCTTAGAAGGGACAAAGAAAAAAAGCCCACAAAGACTGAAGGAGCTTTGGCACCACACCGTAGCTATCCATCGTCTTAAAAACACCCAGCCTGGCAACCCAGCATCCGCGCTGACAGTGGGAAAATAACATCACTCACAGCAGCTGCTGAACTCATTAGCATCCAGCCTGTGTCTCCTGTCACAGCCACCCTGAGGACATCCCGGAAAGCACAAAAATAAGCCCTTTTCTCAGCCTCCTACCTCTCCCACCCAAATGACGCCCATAGTTTAGATACTCTGGCTAAGTAGTTATCTGAGGAGTCATTTACTGGCAGTTTGGTTGAAAAGCACACAGCTGCTTAGCATGCTTCACAGGCTTTACCTTTGCTTTTCAGGAACAACCTCTCCATTAGTACTTGGTGAAAACTGTAATTTATATCCTGGGTTGCATGCCACACCACGCAGAGATAAGAAGCCTTCATTTCACCAGCTCTCCCTTTTCCTACAGTTTATCAGTAAATCCCATGATCCCTTGTTCTGTGTAAATAAGTCACCTAAGGAAAATGCCTGTGGCAGAGCCTACACCTCCAGAGAGGCCACAGCACTCGCAGGCTCACCTCCTCTCTCCAAGCCCCCATGTGCATCCATCCCAGGGTGGGTCACTGCACACCCAGCCCAGTGACCAGCAGCTGCTTTGCTGGGTTCCCACCTCTCCGGGAAGCTGACAAAGGCCAGAAGCCCCCATGTTCCCTGCTTGCCCCAGCATGGCGACACACCAGCCTAAGGAAGAATGACTGAAGAGCTGCTCCTTGGCGTAAGCAACGTCAGGTCCACCAGTGGGGACAGGAACCAGACAACGTGCAGGTTACCCATGGGCCACGTTTTGGGTAAAGGGGAGGCAAGGATGAGTTTGTTGCATGAGCTATGCGGCGAAACAGTTTCCTGGGGTCTCTGAAAAGAGCCTGACCAGGAGGTGCTTGCCTTCACGGCTAGACCCATGCGGGGTGCTGGCCTCAGCCATGACCAGACAAGCAGCACTGCCCCAGGGCTGGTGATCAAGCCCTGGAGCTGGGCTGTTGGCACACTAGAGCCTTTCATACATCAACCCAAAGCAGGCAAGGTATTTTGGAGATCAAGGACAGGTTACAGCTCTTGCACAGAAACCACCAGCGGGGCTGGAGGACCAGCTGTAGGAAGGAAGTGCATCATCTCAGTGGTGCAAGGCGGCCAGAGCAAGCCTCGAAATCTGCCACAAATCCATACCAATGCCATAGCGGGCAGCTAAGGAGGTTTCAGGGAGTCTCAGCAGTGGTCAACCATCCCTGTGCCAGCAAAAACAGGCCCCAAGATTTCCAGGTGCAGATCTGCCTATGCTAAATCTGGCCACGATTCCTCCCTGCTTCTACGAACGGGCAATCACCTGAGTAGAAGTGAGTCCCTCAATAATTTATTTCCTGACTACAAATGAAAATCTTTTTACTTAATGGAAAATACATTTTAAGAGATGTTTGTCCTAGAAACCTGATTTAAGCAATATGAGGGATTAGAAACTTCATAGGAGGAACTTCATAGACTTCATAGACATAGGACTTCATACGAGGAACTTTTGTGCTGGAAGATCTTTTACCAAATAAATGTCCATAAAATGTATTGGAGTCCGCCCAGCTGAAAACCCTCAAAATGCGTGACTATACTGTACCACCCGATATTATATCATTGGCATGTTACAAGAAGCAGGGAGCATCAGTTGAAGCTAGCAAGAATCAGGTACAAATAAAATAAACCTAAGTTTTACCCACACACTGGCTATTTGAACTGTGGAGCTACTTGCTAAGGGATGATAAAGTTTTCATCTGTCAAAGGGGAAACTGAACAAAGTCGCAGAAGAGAAAGCCATTATTTTGACTAAATATATAGCAACTGCTTCCTGCTCTATGAGTCCCTGAGTTGAAAATGGTTGAAAACTGGGGAAAAACTACAGGACAGTATTGAGGAGAGTGACTTTGGCTGCTCATGAAGATGATACATTGTGACTGGTGGATCATCGGCATCACCCATTTCAATGATTCTGGTGTTTTTAGGCAATGCTTTAGGCTGTGGCGTTGCAGCTTGGTAGACAGGAGGTGCCAGTAGTGCTGAGTTAGTAAGTATTATCATTGCAAGGGCTGTGTGGAGCAGCTGCAGCCTGCTTGCCCTGGCCCCCTGAGTAATCACATCATATGCACATTTAACTAGGAGAGGGGAGGATTCACCAGCAAACAGGCACAGGCCATTTCTGTGCTCCAGTTAAACAAGTAAAAACATCTTTACCCGACATCACAGTTCCCACAGATCCCACAGCTGAAGCCCGTGTCCACACCAAGCTGTTTCTTCTACTCTTGTTGGTGTCACCTCTGCTGCCCTCATCAGGGTGAAACGCAGTGAGCCTCCGCTGGCACCACAGTATAAAAAGGATGTGAAGCTACTAGAGAGTGTCCAGAGGAGAGCCACAAAGATAGTGAAGGGTTTAGAGGGGAAGCCGTACGAGGAGCGGCTGAAGACACTTGGTCTGTTCAGCCTGAAGAAGAGGAGACTCATCGCAGTCTACAGCTTCCTCACAAGGGGAAGAGGAGGGGCAGGTGCCGACCTCTTCTCCCTGGTGACTAGTGACAAGACCCGAGGGAATGGCAGGAAGATATGCCAGGGGAGGTTTAGGTTGGACATTAGGAAAAGGTTCTTCACCCAGAGGGTGGTGGAGCACTGGAACAGGCTCCCCAGGGAGGTAGTCATGGCACCCAGCCTGACAATATTCAAGGAGCGTTTGGACAAGGCTCTCAAACACATAGTGTGAATTTTGAGATTGTCCTATACAGGGCCAGGAGTTGGACTCGATGATCCTGGTGGGTCCCTTCCAACTCAGGAGATTCTATGATTCTATGATTCTATGTTGCAACTTGCAAAGGCTTGGCTTTCCTGTGGTTTAAGTCTCAATATTCACTTACTTTTTGGCAATGGTTTGCACTGCAGTTCTGTTTTGTTTCATCAACTGACTCGTAAAAAGCACATCATCCTCTAACAGGCGTCCCTAGAAAAGGCATGGACATAGGACAACAACACTGGCCCTGCATGGCCAAATTCTAGGGAGGTGGTTAAACAGAGGACCTAGACTGATCCCAGGGACCAGCTACAGCTGCAGGTATAAAAGATTTTCAGCTGGCACAATGACAATAGGATTATTGGGGAAAAGAACAGAAATTACATTATATAGAAAAGAAATATATATAACGAGTTGACAAGAGACTTGCAGGCAACCAACTGATAACTTTTGCTTTTCTGGACAGATGCTGCCACGGTGTAACCCATCCCTTTATCACTTCCATGCCAATCTGACCACAATTCTGAATATTTCCCCAATACATGTTATGGGGTATCAGCGATCATAACCCTTTAGCTACAGATATTTGGCAAAAACAAGAAGAATGTAGTTAGCTAAAAAAAGGTTAGTGGTATACAAACTCACTAAATGATGAAATACAATTCTTAGTTGCATAACGTGGGCCAGATCAATGTTGTTTTAATCTTAAAATAACAGAGCATCTAAGGTCTTGCATTTTTTTCAGCACCACAGGGAGCATGGGGAGGCTATTCGAACTGTGAGCTAAAACGGAGGGGATAGGTGACAAACAACAGTTTCAACAAATCCAAGACGAAATGTTGCCTTTTCTTCCCTCCCCACCAGAATGTGATATTTTGACAGCTGCATGTGTCTTGCTCTCCTGAGAGATGCAAAGATAGAGACTGGGACTGGAACAAGAAGCAATAAACAGCTGCACACATAGTCTGCTGCGGCTATTGCAACCAAAGTGCTCCTTTATAGAAAACAGTGAAACTCATAAAGTATAGCCTAAAATCACAGTGGAAATGGAGGCTGCAGATTCCAGTCTATTGAGAGACTCAGTTCCTGATTGCACAGCCTGGTGTGCCCTTGGCAGAGCAGCCCTGCGTCCCTCTCCCTCCTGAGGTATTGCAATTTTCGTGTTATTTCTCAAAAAAAGCGTAATATAGGCTTCATCCCTGCAAGAGCGCTCACCCCATGGCAGCCCACGAGCAGAGCTGTGTGCCTTGCCAGTGGCCGGGTGAAGACGGCTTTTCTAAGCCTGGAAGAGAAGTTGTTATGGAGAAAGCTACTCCCTTGGAGAAGAGGAGGAATTTGGAGATAACACCAGAGGAGGATATAAACAATGGACACCCAGCGGACTCGTACACACAGAGGGAAATGCCCTTACACAATAGAAAAATGTGTAAGGCACATTAAAATGCCCACCCAGGTTTGACAACACTGCAGACAGTCTCCTACTCTTTATCCTCTAGAGTCAAATACAAAACAAAGGCCTATTTTTTTAAGATTAAGACCAGAGACAGTGGGATTATATGAAAGATTTGACAAAGTGTATAACAGAGGACTCAGCATGCAAATGGGTTTGGGTGGGTGCCAAAGGCTCAGGTCACAAAAACTACATTGTTTCTTCTTTTTTCCCCTTTACAAGTCTTTATAAATAAGCATTGTTGGACATGAGCTATTTTTCTTCTTATTTTTAGATATTACAATGATTTTTTAAACTTGGGAAGTGCTTCAGATTCAACTTTTGCATGACAATCAGAAGTCTGAAATTAAATATGCTTCTGATTATAAAAATGAATGAATTGAATATGCATTTCTGCTATTTGGGGTTAAGGGAGAATCCTTCTTGGTATTAAGTTTAGTGACACAAAGAACAGTGAGTTCATCCAGCTTCCAGAATGCCTTGTGGCGTTAGCATACAATGTACTAAATGTATATACGCATACACACACGTCTTCCCTAAATGCATATTAGTAATCTTGGTAGCTCCTGCAATGAGATATACCTATTGCTTTGCCACCCCAAAGGTAACGTTCACATTTACACTAATAATTGGAATTAACTCAGTTGTCTCACACTGTTCACATCAGGACTGGGATAAGGAGGGTAGAATTGGACATTCATCATTTAGGGGGAAATTCACAAAGCTCCAGGACTCTGTTGTAGCCAGTGAATTTTTGATGTGCTCCCTGCAACACTCTGGTTGCTCACAAACAACACTGCACTTGCAGGTGAGATTGGAAGTATAGTGTGCTCGTGAACATACTGAAAAAAAAAAAAATTTAGGAATCCTTTTTGAAGGCACAAACATGTGACTCTGTGGGTACATGGCAGCAATGACACTGCGGGCACAGCCTCGCTGGCAGCCCTGCTACTCGCAGGGGATTCCCTGCATCCGTTACGGTGCTTCCCCAGCCCAGACACAGGCCACTCCATTAGCCACATTAGGGACCTCTCTGGCTTAAAAACAAAATGAAGGAAAATAAAGAGGAAAAAAAACCCAGACCCAACAACAAAAAGGCAAGATCCGTTCCCCGACCCAGTTCTTGGTGTCAGCCTGAAGCCACCATGCAGGCAGAGCTGAGGCACTGCGGTGCGGGGATGGCACCAGGGGATGGGGAGACATGAGAAACTTGTAGTACCACCGAGTACTCTGTATCATGAAACTGCAGATGAAACTCTGCTTGGAAAACACCAATTCGTACAAACAAAACAACAAACATGGCATTTCCAGTGGGGCACTCATGATGATGCCAGCCATGACGGAGTCATCTTTTTTTCTAGCAACAAGTGAGGCCATTCTGTATGTCACATCAAGCAGGTCCAAGAAGAGCTATAGAGAGGGAAGTGATCTTCAACCGCAGTTTCCCTTTGGACCCTAAAGGTGCAAGGGTTGACCTGGGCTCACAGGGATGTGGTACCACCTGAGCTGGCAGAGCCCCACAGGTTTGACATGTCTCCAGAAATAGGTGAGCACCAAGCAGAGCTCGCAGCCTCTTCTTGTGGTTTTAAGTTTCCTCATTGATCTGGGATGAGACAGGCTCATTCACACCCTCACATCAAGAACCACGAAACCACCTCAGTTGCCGCAAAGACAGTGGCTCTGGGGTGCTGCAGCCCCCGAGGGAGCGGGATCCCACCAGTGTAAAGTGCCAAGGGAGGCAGCCTGCAGCAGGCACAGGGATACTGCACAGCAGGAGGGTTGCTTCACTTGATGTTTTTGGCTTTTGGATTCATCTTCTTGAGTCTCTCTGCAGACAACAGCTTAAAAATAACTAATAACAACAACAAAAAAATCCATCCCTTCCCCCCCAGGCAGAGCTTTTTCACAGGACAGCCGGGTATCGGCAGCTCAGGTGTTAAGCAGAGCCTCAAACGCAAGATTCCCAATGAAACCGCAAGGTTGAGCAACTCTGCCATAGCAGCCAAGAGTTCCCGTTGATATCTGCACAGGTTGAGAGTACTGTGCTGGCCTTTCTCTATCCAGCAAACTTGCCAGCTGTTTGATTCAAAGCTTCCCTCATCCTCCAGAAATCCAGATGCAGCTTTCGGCATGATCCCAGCTCAAATTGTTTTCAAAACCCCTCTGTGCACTTAAAATGACATGATAATTAAGATTAGAAAACAACAATCAATCCAGAATTTGATAATAACACTGAAAGCCTAGGAAAGAAAAATAAGATTGGTTTTAATTGTGCAACCCATCTGTAGGAAGAATTTGTTAGAGACAATCTGGATAGGAATCTTTTAAGTAAGCCAAGAAGTTTAGGAGGGCTAAAAAGAATGTATTAGTGAATCCAAACTGTTGAACCAAATTTCAGAGTGTTTTGCCATTTTTAAGTGTAGCATTTTGGCTCTCCAAATCTTTGACGATTTTTAAGAGGTATATTTTATTTTGAAGTTACTGGGAAACTAAATCAGACCGTCACCTCGCTAAGTACATGCATGTGTCCTCAAATGCCCAGAAAGTTGAAATACTGTAAAACAAGACTTCTCTGGAAATTAATAGACACAAGAGCAGCATAAATAACCAGTGATGATAAGACCAGAAAACTGCCATAGGTAGGTCAAAACAAAAATCCATCTATCCCAGTCCTGTCTCCAGCAATAGCTTAGGGAAAGAGTATTAAAAATGGCCAAGCACGGCATGGTTTTCCTCCTGCATCCCTCTCCTCTTCCAGCAATAAGGAGGTGGCACCCGGGGAGGTGGCATCCACAATGTGGAGTCTAACAGCTGCCACTAGAGCTGTCTTTTGCTATATGGGTGTTTTAAGACAACAAAACATGTCGAGTGGGGGCACCCCAGCGGGCTCTACTCCAGCCTGATGTGCAGCTCCTGGATGCTGTGCTCAGGGCCAGTGTTGCTCCCCAGGGAGCTGTGCCCTGTCTGCCTGAAGCACCCTAAACTGCCCTTATGGTCGATGGAAAGCCAACCCACATGACCAGTAATAAACCTGTCATCCATGCCCGATCATGCAGGAAAGCTGACCCTCAGGGGGTCTAGCACCCAGCCAGCTCTTCACCTGCTTGGGCAAAGAGTTTGTTTGGGGACCTGAGGTATCTTTGTGTCCTGGCTCCCATGGTTTGGGTTTGAAAATGTTCCTCACTCCATCCCAGAAGAGTCAGACTCCTGTCAGTCACCACGGACCCAAAAAATTAAGTAAACAGACTTCACTTGCCTTTGAAAATCTTGGCTTCACCAAAGCCAGTGAGACTCATGTCCTTCTACCCCCACACAACTTCAAACGTCCTGTAGCTTCCTCTGGCACAGCATTTATTCAATATTTGAACTGACCAGGACAATGAGGTAGACAATATCTTCTTTAAAAGCTCTCAATTATGTAAACACCTCAACTATTTTTGGCAAATGACTGCTGGTTTAAAAATTGTGAAAAAGAAATCACATAGCAATTATTATTATTATTATAATTATTCACAAAATAATGACATTATTATTTTCTGATTAAACAATGCTGCACTCAGGGGATTACAGGAAAAGGTCAAACAAAGGCTTTGGTGCATTAACAAAGCCGCTCTGAAATCTTGGAAAGATCTCAAGTTTCTTAACAGTTTCATCCAGGATTTGGGACTAAACTGCAGCTGCAAAGGTACGCTATGTCAGGGAGCAAAGTGCATCTCATGGATGCCTCTCCTGAACTGGGAATTTGTATTCTCCTGCCTCTTATACTTCGTACTGTCCTCCTTCTTTACACCATGCCCCTGTTGGTGTAATAGGACTATATCCTTACCCCTCTCCATCCTTCTTTGTAGGGATATATCTGAATCGTATAATGGTGGCACACATAGAATAGCTGCAGCATGGCGGGAGCGAGGCGGGACACAGTTGACTCAGAGTGACTCAGGCTGGATAAGAGACATCTCATCACTGGGGACTAACGACAGCCCAGGGTGCAGGGGAATGAAGGAGATGGTCCATGGAGCCAGAGTGACAGGGACCAGAAGGAGCATCAAATGGCACCCTGGTCCACATGGCAGATGGGGAGCATCCGTGCCACTGGCATTGCTCCTCATCTGTGTCAAGGGAAGTGGACCTGGCACAATGAGAGGTGCACTCTGCAGTAATGTGGCTTTTTATAAACACAGAATGTTTCCTTGGGCAATTTTTTTCTTTTTCCTTTTTTTTTATTAAGCCCCTCCAAAGAATCAATTTGTGTTCTAAATTTTGGCATGCTTAAACCTGTTGTTAGAAAAGCCTGTAACAAGTTACCCTCAGAGAAATTAGCCAATATTCTTTATTCCTCAATGATATATCTCATCTTCAGGTCTGGCCATACATTTTGTTGTTTTCAGACCAAACTCCACAGGACATCCACAGGGTAACAAAGAGAACCTGAGTAAGGAGAATTTAAGTCCACATGCCATTGACTGCTTCAGGTTCAGGACTCAGACTTTCTTATTTCTAAATATTTTTTTTTTTATTTATAACTGATTGCATATCATACCTTCATAGAAAAACATTTTAGCTGCAGAAATGCAGCAAAATAGTTCTCCTCTCTTATGGATTGCAGTTGTAAAAATATCTTGGTGTAACCCTCTGTTTTAAGGAGGGGTGAAACTGTGAAGATGCTAGGAGCGGAACATCCGACATCTGCTGTGACCACTTGGGAAACCTCTCTTTGCAGAAGTCTGAGAGCACAGGCTGCTTTTAAGGAATCTTTCCAGTGCTGAATGATTTGGTGTATACTGAATGAGATTTTTGCTGGCAGAGTTTATGTCACCCGGAAGTCAGGAGACCGAGACAGAAACATCAGGAGTCAATACCCTGAAAAATGATCAAAGTGGAGCGTTGGCCATGCACATGGCAGCTCTGAATTGCCAAACCACTGCTGCCAGGGGGTCATTCTGCCCCAGGCTTTGCTAATAAGCTTTGCCTTCCTTGGTCCTAACCACGGCAATCGCCATCTCATGGGGATTTGGTACAGAGGTTTGGCTCAGAGCTGCAGTCAGGTCAGAGACCCCACATCTCCATCAACGCCAGCTCTGGTGGTGTAACAAACCCCCAAAGGGGTTGCTGGCGACAGACATCTCACAATCTCTAGTGCGGAGCCCATGCAACACGAACTGAAAACCTGCAGCCTCTATTAAGCATGGCTCGTTAATTCCCCTCTGTAGTCCACACATCATCATCAGAGAGGGGCAGACTGCACCACTGTGTGAGCATGGACTGGACTGCACACCTCGCTTGGGCTTTTGTTTGGCCTTGACAAGCAATCTTATGAAACAAAATGGAAAGAAGTTGTCCAATATGAGCCCCGACAACTCAATCCTTATCCATTTAGTGCTCCTTGCCCCGCAGCAGGTTTTGGGTTGGCTTTCTAGACACCTACGTTATTTGCTATCTATCTATCTACTTGGTGCATCACAGAATAAAAAATAAATAAAATAATTTAAAAAAATCAGTGGGACATGACTGATCAGTGAAATCAAGTATAGTGGAATCAAGATGTATTTGCAAAGCATTGCTTGGATACCTGTGTCAGGGTTCACACTTCCGTTCCCAGGCACTACAGTCACTTAGCGAAGCTTAAAGTAGGACGAGAAACACAGCCAGATGGGGAGGTTTACGCCTCCTTTAAAGGAATTTAGCCATAGAAAATATGGCAGTGCTACACCTTTCTGCAGAGATCTGGCCTCCAGCTCCAAACCAGTTCTTGATGCAGAGGAAACAGCGTTTGCACAGTGCAGCCACCCATTAAAGATTTCGGGCAAAACATGCAAGCCATTAGTATGCATGAGAGCTCCTTTGTTGCTTTGCTGTTGTTCAACAGAAAGTACTGTGGAAATTCTGCAACCGAGTTTTAAAGGGGAAAAACAAGGGATAACTGTAGCCAAATGAACCTTGACAAATGTTGTTCCCCGGCACTACAGATGTGAACAGATTACGTATCCGCTTACAGGAACATGCCGGTTTGGTATTACACTTCAGAAGGCATCTCCATTAATAATTTCAAGTATTTGGAAAAGTTCATGCACTCTGGCTGAGGAATTTTTGATTAGGTAAAAGATCTGATCTTTTCCTGAGCCAAGTATGTACATTTGGCAGAATGGCATGCACCCAGTACAATACCGAAATTGTATTAACCTTGGGGCAATAGACCCCAACTTTTTCCTGCTAGAAACCCCACTCAGAAAAAAAGGACAGGGATGCAGAAGAGAAATGGTACTGTTTCGAGGGAAGAAAATAAAAGTTTCCATGAAGAGAATAAAGCGTATCTCTGTCCCAGCGGAGGAGGTCATAGGGCAACAGGTGGAATGTAAGCCTCCAGCAAAAACTTCTTTAGAGGTTTCTTCAGACAGGTTTAAATCACACTGCTTTACATCACACTGGCCTCTGACTTGTGCTATTGCCTGCCCTTGGGCACTTGACCACACAAGCTTTCTGAGGCTGGGTTATGAGACGTCTAAAGCATCTTGCTGAACAGGGAGTATGGCAGCTGAGCTTCGCAGCAGGGAAGGGCTGATTAACTGGCTGGATGAGAAATCTGATTAGCAAAACACACATCAAAAAGGCAACGCAGATCGAGCCACGCCAGAAGAGCCTTGTGGAAGAGATACGATTTAAATAAGGAACGGAGCTAATTAGGCTTTTGGAGAATAATTATGGATCATATGACTTACTGAAGAGTGAAATGCTTGTCAAACGTAGCTGGGATTTACTTAATCTTTTACGATTAAATCCCCTTTATAATTCTAAGCTTTGGAATTACTCCCTCAACACCAAAGCACAAATTAAAGCCTCTAAATAGAGTTTAATTACTCTGATGGCTGTCCCCACTGCCACTAAATGCTGATAAAAGCCTTTGGTGCAAATATTACTACTAAACCATAACCAAAGTGAGGCCTCTAATTCATAGCACTTATTGATTTACTGTTATTTTGATGCATTTTCTTTTCATGGAGTATGAAACATCACAAAAATCCACAGCAGCGAGGATGCTGTGCCCACAGCTCTCTTCTGAAGGCGGACTGCAACCTCCACACCAATGCCACCAAATATACAGCCCTATGGTAATGAACAGGAAGAAGAGACTAAAACTCTGCTGAGGTCAAACACACTGTGTAGTCCCACCATGCAAGTTAAAGATCTGGTCTGAACTTCATACCAAGCCTTTCTCTCAGCATTACATAAAGCCTTGAGGAACTAGTTAAATTTGGGGGTGCAAAGGTATTCATTTACCATCACCGAGAAACACCAAACGATCACAACACATGTGATAGTTGAGGTCTCTCTTAGAGCTTTGAACTCCCAAGAGGTCACTAATCAAGCGTCAATCTCGTCCTCAATTAAAGAGGGAAAAAATTCCACTGTTGTTCCTGATAAGCCAACCATAGCACTGCTGCCTAATTGCAAGAGTGCTGAAAGCATATGGGTTTTATTTTTTATTTACATGTGCAACTGCTTTCCTAATCGATTTGTCAAAGCTTAAGATAATTATCTCAGAAAATACTGGATCAATTAACTCATAGACCAAAGACAGGCCACAAGGGAGAAAAGTATGTAAGAAAAAGGCCTGTAAGTATCCCTGCTGGCTTTGGGTGGGCACTGAATGGGCTGTATTCCTCACTGCAGTGTCATTTTACCAAGCATCATCAGCATTAGAGGCTAAAAATGTCTTTAAATACGTAATCTGAATTTGCATGAGGAATAACACCCAAGAGATCACTAGTGTGTGAGGATTTGCCTCCCATAGGAGAAGTATTAGTAGACTATGTAATGGACATAATTTTATCCAAAAATGGAAAGACTAACATCATTCACATAAGGCAAAATTTTAAAAAGCAGCACTTCTGCCAGGAGGATTATGGATCTATTTGTAGCCTCAATGAATTGTGTGGTATTAGTGAGCCCTTTGGGCAACAATACAGCAGCTGAGAGTTGATGTTGCAGCTTCCAGTGTGACCGAAGACCTCACAAAATAGGTTTTTATCCAGTGTTGGCTAACATTTTCAGCACAGGGAGTCCTCTTCAGTTTTCAGTTTGTATACTCATCTCCTCTAAATTCATTAATGACTACTTCATTTCCTGTGGCTATATTTAAAGCCACAAAGTTCTTGCTCACAGAAAAATCTCCTACTCAAGAACTTAACTCTGTATTAATTCGGCATTACCAGGAAAAGATCAGACTCTTGGTTATGCCCAAGGAGAGGATGTCCTGCCTTGCCTGGGACATGACTGTATTTCCTATCGCACATGTCTGTCAGGCAGTCATTTGTCACCACAAAACCAAAAACAGGTGTTACAAAACACCCGGTATGCTTCAGCCAGAAATAAAGAATCTAATCACACACACCCTTTAGACACCTATACTCAAAATACCATGCACACTGTAAAAATACTGGGGCCCCACCTTAAAAAAGAAGATACAATTCCATAGAAAATCTCATGTATAGCAAAGCGTATTTCTAATATGGCGAAAATGTGGTTGCATTATTAACACTTGAAGTATACACAATGTATTAGACCTGTGCTAGCTCAAAGCTCTCAGCCTCATTTTATTTACAGCCTGGGACAGTGCTTGGCTGGCTGGGGACGTCCTGTGGATGTGCACGGTGCAAGTAGAGAAACAGATTTTCTCCCCTATTTCTGGGCATAGCATCCTATGGAAACAGGAAATTACTCTAAACATTTCTTCACTTTAAAATACTTAGAAATGACATAACTTCAAATCATGATTTTAGAGTTAAGTAGCCTATGCTTTCTTATTGATCAAAGATGAAAAAATATGCTTAAGAGGCAAATACAAAATGGTTCAAGCACACTAGTTTTGAGCACAATTTTTTCATCATCTTTAATGAGTTTATAATTTTGATGTTTAGTCACATTTACCTTTCTACAGTTTGGGTTGGGTTTTTTTTTTTAGTAACTAATGTTTTTGCAGCAGTACTGAAAAGAGATTTTATAAAATACACAGCTTAATAGTCTAATCAGTATCAATAGACCAGCATTATAAGTAATCATGTAGAAAGAGCTCTGTTAAGATTGGTAAAACGCAGACTGCAGTCTGGTGACTGCAGAAGGACCAATTCACACCTCCTTGTAAATATGAGGATAAAAGTCGCTTGTAATTTCTGTGACCTGGTTGATGCTCTATTTCTATTTTGGTTAAACATTGGAACAGGCTGCCCAGAGAGGTGGTGGAGTCACTATCCCTGGAGGCATTCAAAAAATGTGTAGACGTGGCACTTCAGGCCCTGGTTTAGGAGGCATGGTGGTGTTGGGTTGATAGTTGGACTTGATGACCTTAGAGGTCTTTTCCAATCTTAATGATTCTATGATTCTGTCTAATTTGATACCCAACATTTTTCACAGTGCAGATGTAAATTAATAGAAACTTTTAACAGAATGTTTACATTCCCTGTCATAGCTACACGACCAAGCTCCTCTCTCTCTGATGGCTGCATAGACTCCAGACCTAGAGGGTTTGAAAATGGAAAAACGTGTTCTGTGTTTGTGCTCTATGAGAAGGGGAGAGCAGTCAGCCCTGAGAAATTTTAATTCAATGAATTGTGACTTTGACGAAACACATTCCTGTAGTTTTGCGTTGTTTGGAGCAGAATTTTCCTTGAGTCAGATTTTAAGTGGTTGCCTGCACGTTCATTCAATATCTCATTTGTTCTTGATAAAAGTTTGTCGTTCGGGAAATCTCTTCCCAAGCATGAAACTTTGCAACAATTTCTTCTCTGCTGGCCAGTTATTTTAAGTCCCTAAAAAAGAACCCAGGCACTCTTGAAAGGTAATCATCTCCTGCTGGGCATCTGCCATTAGCACAGAAATTAACAAATGAGCCTCTCAGCACTACCGGGAGGCTCATACAGAAACAAACAAACAAAAAAAAAGAAATGTGTAATATATTCCTTCACTCTATTCCTTAAAATACATTTTAACAGTATGAAGTATTGGCATTTGTTTTAACGTCTTTTTTTACAGTCCATTACACATAACTACGCCTTTTCTTTGGAGAGGGTCTCAGAAGTATGGGGACGTGGTGGCAGTAGAAAAATAACATCATTATCGCCCAT
>WAAD01031043.1:23413-34477 GCA_013389945.1 Fregata magnificens
TGGTTTAGGAGGCATGGTGGTGTTGGGTTGATAGTTGGACTTGATGACCTTAGAGGTCTTTTCCAATCTTAATGATTCTATGATTCTGTCTAATTTGATACCCAACATTTTTCACAGTGCAGATGTAAATTAATAGAAACTTTTAACAGAATGTTTACATTCCCTGTCATAGCTACACGACCAAGCTCCTCTCTCTCTGATGGCTGCATAGACTCCAGACCTAGAGGGTTTGAAAATGGAAAAACGTGTTCTGTGTTTGTGCTCTATGAGAAGGGGAGAGCAGTCAGCCCTGAGAAATTTTAATTCAATGAATTGTGACTTTGACGAAACACATTCCTGTAGTTTTGCGTTGTTTGGAGCAGAATTTTCCTTGAGTCAGATTTTAAGTGGTTGCCTGCACGTTCATTCAATATCTCATTTGTTCTTGATAAAAGTTTGTCGTTCGGGAAATCTCTTCCCAAGCATGAAACTTTGCAACAATTTCTTCTCTGCTGGCCAGTTATTTTAAGTCCCTAAAAAAGAACCCAGGCACTCTTGAAAGGTAATCATCTCCTGCTGGGCATCTGCCATTAGCACAGAAATTAACAAATGAGCCTCTCAGCACTACCGGGAGGCTCATACAGAAACAAACAAACAAAAAAAAAGAAATGTGTAATATATTCCTTCACTCTATTCCTTAAAATACATTTTAACAGTATGAAGTATTGGCATTTGTTTTAACGTCTTTTTTTACAGTCCATTACACATAACTACGCCTTTTCTTTGGAGAGGGTCTCAGAAGTATGGGGACGTGGTGGCAGTAGAAAAATAACATCATTATCGCCCATCTGCGGGCCATGCTGGTTTCCCAGAGGATGCGGAAATCTCATTAAGCCGTGTAACGAAAGACAGTGTACATGGATATTTGTGGCTTCCCAACTGCAGGGCAATTCACACTGAGCTGCAGACGCACAGCTAGACGCTGGGTATGGAAAATAGCTTAGTGCCATCAATGAGTGGGATGGTTTAATGCTTTAGGATACGTATCATTTGAAGACCACTACACTGTTAAATGCAAGCAGAGGCATGAAACCAGCTCTAGCTCACAGCTTATCTCCAATTTACTCAATTAAATGGTCATTAGGATTTCAAAAGCCACAGCAGATGAGCCAAGCCGCTCTCATGAGGCTATCGGCGATTTACAAGAAATGTATGTTAGGGCCATTTTGAGGAATAAATCATAAGTGAAGCAGAGAAAATGTGAGTCATGGGTTTTACTGAGAAAACCACCACCTTCGCAGAGCCCAGCTGAGACACCTGGCTGGTAGAAGGAGAGGGTGGTTTTAAGGCAGTCCCCCATGCCGCAAGCCACCGTGACTGCAGAAATTTGACACGCCATGCACAGACGAGCCATTCGACTCCTCATCACCCCGGGTTTTATGAAAAAGTTGTCCGAAATGTAAGCGATGCCAACAGGCAGGAGGGAACAAATGGAAAAGGTCCCCTTGGTCTGCGAGTATTTGTCTCTCCAAAATCAATGCATGACTGTTCTTGGATTACAGTCATGCGACATACAGCGTTGTTAAAACCTGCCAATAATACAGGTGTTCAAGCTGTTAAAAAACGCATCCCAAAACATATATTTTTCTAAGCGTGCGATCTGTTATTTACTAAGTGTTTACTGAAACTGCTGATGTGAATTAAGTGCAAGGTCCCAACCACAGCACACTCCTGGGGCTGACTGAACGAAGAGGGGCAAAGTCAGCCAAAGGAAAAAAAACAGAACAAACCCAATAAAAACAGTGTTCCCAACCCCTCGGCAAACTCCATCTGCATGCAAACAGAAAGCTGCATAAATCTGTCTTGAAGCTGCTCCTTGGACAAGCACCTTCCAGCTTGGGTTTCCAGCGAAGGCCTTGTAGACATCTCTGCAGTTCCTGGATCAGCAGAATTTACGGTCACAAACAAATGAAGATATAGAAGTAAGGCATTGCTCGTGAAACGTTCCCATATTATAGCGATACGGATAATAATTTTGGCAGCACCAATAAGCCAACTTTCTAAGTATCCTTTTTCAGATGAGTGCTTTAAAAAAAGAAAACATTCATATTTCCCTTATTATTAAAAAAAAGAGAAAAAAGATCTTTTTTTTTTATTAACATTGGCATGCCTTAAAAATAATATATAAACAAGAAAGGGTAAAACAGAACAAAGCAAAACTTGTTACAAAGTCAGTGAAACTTATCTGCAATTTTCAGTTGTAATTGCACTTTTAGTTTCTCCTCTCTTTTCCCAGATTCTTTCTCCAGGATGCAGGCATATTGAAATGGAGTAACCTGGGAAAAATCCTTAACTTCAACCTTAGCCAAACCTAAAAATAATAAATCTTTCTGAAAGGAAGCTCAAAAAAAAAAAAAAATCATTTTGTGTTCTTTCTTGGGCCAACAAAGATGTAAAAACAACATAAAACTAGAATGCAGAAATCATTGTGTTTCATCTACAACAAAACAGGTCTTCCAAGTTTTACAGACCAGCACTAAACATATGGCCTTCTGTCATCCAAGATATGACAATTTCAACTATATACACTGAAATCTGAATTAAAAAATAATTTTCAAGATGCTGCAGACTTCGAACAGTAATCTTACCTAAAGAAACCTTTGGTACACAAATACGCTATAAAATGGTGCCTTAGGGAAGGATAAAGAGATTTTATTTACATATATATAAAAATAATAATATATAGATATTAAAAGATACGAATATATAAGACTATATATGTATTATATAAAGTTTATTACATACATTATAAAGGAGGGGGAGAGAGAAAAAGAGGCATATTTGAATATATTTATGCTAAAAGTAAAGCTCATCTTAGGAGCACTTTGCTAAAACCAAACCTTCTCTCAAGTAATCCATAAAGCAAGCTTTCGTATCTGAATGTGTAAAATCCCACCGAAAACAGTGATGCTATCAAAATTCCTGTCCGTTTTCAAGTAAACTTGATTTGCCCAGGCATTTATGGGGACCAGCAATGATTAAAAGCCCATTAAAAAACCCTTTGATCATCTTTAAGTAGAGTTTAAAATTATGCCTTACCTATGTTTTCAACAATATCTGACATATTTTTAATTTTCTTTCATTTGATGAACTGCATGAACCATTTGGATTTGTTCAGCTGTTTATGCTCCACAATCATGCTAATCACACAAGTGATAAATGCAACCACTTGGGAATTTTGCATTTTCAATTGACTCTCAATAACTCTTACAATTATAAACATTAGGTCATAGTCTCAGAGTCTCTCTTCAAGGAGGCAATATATCCTGGAACACCATTTTCCTTGTGTGGTCTGAGCTCTAAAACACCACTGGCAAAATGTCAGTGAATACGCAAGCAATTTAGGTTTTTATCCCACAGTAAATATCACTTTGTTCCTCAAAGCAGATCACTGTTAAGGCTTTGAGGGCACTTAACGTAACCTCCTACCCATATCTTCCCCCCTCAGTCAGTTTTAATGCCAGCTGATGGGAGACACTGATATTAGCAGGAGCTGTCTCCTATTATCAGGCACAGATAGGGTTTAGACTTGTTGATTGAGAAATAAAAAATACTGTCCTCAATGAGATGCATCCAGTCCCCGCTGTGCACCCTTGCTGCCAGCCCACAGCCCCTTCCCATGGGAAATGGGCAGAAAGATGTAGGGACGATGGGGGGCTCTGCACACCCAGACCAGAGGTTGTATTTAGGGAGGCTGGGGGCAGCTTTCCTCAGACTAAAAGTTGCTGTGTTCACAGCATCCTCCTTACAGGACTTACATCTCCTCTGGCTTCCCCTGAATACAAAACACCAGTATTCTGAGTGTCCTCAGGGCCCCTGTGGTGCTTCCTTTATTTCACCAGTGCTATCTAACAGAGAAATTAAAAATGCCAGCCTTGTTTGGGCAAAAAAACCCCCAATGCAACAAATGAACAAATGCCATATGAGCGTCTAAAAATCTTTTACGTGGACTAGATTGTGAGGTGGTAAATACTAATCTATATTGGAGGAACAAGCAATGTTTATATCAGTTAGCAATGCAGTCATCTCTTTCCCTCCTTCCCCCCAAATCCTGCATTGCTTGGGAATTTAAGAAAATGTCCCTGGTTTCTATTTAGAGCACAGAGTTTCCCATGCTGATTTCATTCTCCAGCACGCATTGCAGCATGCATCACATTCAAGACAAGTGGAACAGAAATCCTAAACCCCACTAAAATTATGGCTCTGTCCTCACTTTCTCTTTTCTTAGAAATTACAGCAAGCTTACAGCTGTCACAGCTTAAAATACTGTTTCACATTTCCCTGTAACCCAGGTATAAATTATGGATATCAGGGATTGTCAGATTCTACAGTGCTTCCCAACCCTGATTTTACATTTGGATTTTCATTTCAGTTGATAGATATGAGAGATCATATATTGCCTGAGAAAACCTTACTTCTGATACCTCTCAAGAGATTAGAGATAATTTGTGTTCTTCCAATCTTTCCCATAATATTTGGTCAGACTTTTCCAAGAAAGTTAATGTTTCTTGAGGTCTCCACCCATTTTTGCTAAATTGTACCCCCTCTGGAGAACCCTGCCAAAATAACAGCATGAGATACAGCTATTGGCTTTAGGACTGGAACTATATTTTTGAATCCTGAACTACATGCAGCAACTGCTCTTAGCCCGTAACAAGTAATTACAGCAAAAAGATTTTGCTTGTTTCTATCTTTCTTTGGTAGGTGCCACCAAAAAAAAAAAAAAAATTAATATTCCTCTTTGTACTGCAAAACAGAATGAAAAAAAAAAAGGTAAAATTGGAGGATGAGCTAGGATACAACTGTGGAAAGTGTTTCCAGCCACCTGATCCATCTGAAAAGGTGGCCTGGCTTCTTGGTGGGACTGAGAATGTCAGCAGCTGCTGGTTTGTGTTCCCACAAGCTCTGGGGCAGCCCTCTTGAAGCTCAGCGAGTTTAGGCATGGGATTTGATTTAGTTTGACATTGCAGTTGGGAACACATTGACCCACAGCAAGTAACTTCATCATGTCCGCATCCTAATTTTTTTTAAAAAATAAATATGCAAACAAACAAACAAAAAAACCCCATGAGCTAAAGTCCACTAGTTTACTTTTCTGTAAAATGTTTCATCTCGCTCATTTTACCTCCTGACATTAGACTTGTCAGTTGTTAAACTGACACAGAGTATTACATTTCACTTAACAATTTCATCAGGATCTGGAAAAAGTCATTGGTATTGTTTACTTGTATTTTTTTCCATTCTGTTTGTTATATATATTAAGTTACAGAGCTGTCACCACGTGGCACGTGCCTAAACCAAGTACCCATGCGACTGCATTGCTCTAAAATTATCTTCCAGTACCCCTGAGCCCTCCTCGCAGTTAGTCACCAACTCTTGCGGTGGCTATTTCTGAAGAGCTATTCATGACCGTATCTAGCACTGAATGTGTCAGTAACTCTCAAATATTTGGCAAGCTTGGGCTTCTTCCTGTCGAACGATCAGAATGCCTTTGGAGATCGTCTACTGCTGTGACTCACAATTGAGCTGTCCTTCACTCAAGTCCCAAGGACTTAAAAAATAATAAAAAGGGCAGAATCTGCCTCAAAACCTCTGGTATTTGTGGTAATGACCCTTAAATACAGAAGGTCAGGAGAAAACAGCTCTAAATGTTGGGTTGGAAGTTAAGTGGACGGCTGGGACATGTTCGCCTTGATTTAATTCTGTAAAGCCTCATTCCATAGTAAGATCCTACTCATGGTAAAAATCATCTAGATTGAGCAATTTCACTCAGCAGAAAGTACAGGCATAGCCTCTCTCTTTCTGGCCACTTAGTCATTTCGAACTTGCTGCAAATTATTTTTTCAAAGACTCTTCTGTTCTTCTTGGCTGAGAAATACACGGAGAAGTTCCATGAAGCAGAGAGCTCATTCTAATAATGTTAATTATCCTGTTTAAGATCCCTGTTTACAGTAGTATAGAAAGGATGTATTTTGTCTTCATGTGCCCTTAACCAAACCCAGGGTCTGACCTTACAGCCTCTGGAACACAGTCATGTCTGTTGGAGAGATAATATCGCTCATGTTGCTCCCGTATCAGCTTTCTGCTGGCAGTGGTTCAGTTCTTCTTATAAGCAACAATCTCCCTTTTCTCAACCCTCAGCTCATTTGAAGCTTTTATTGGTGTAACTGCTGCTTTCTCAGTTATTCCAACTTCAAGGGTGACTGGAGAGTCAACCTCCAGGTCAACTCTTTGCCCTGTTACTATTCAGTAACAAGCATTTGTGAAAGTCACCTAAACAAGACAACCCACCTCTTCACTCTCCTAACGAAAGAAAGCAAAGCCAAAATATCCCAACCTGTGTACCAGCAGCCTCTGGATTGAAGTTGAGCAGGCAGCATGCATACAAAAAGTTCTCTTTTTACATGTGTCTCAAGACATCTCATCCCAAAACTGCCACTTGGAACAAATTCATAAAGAGCAAAAGTTCTGTTCTTTGAATAACACCATGGGCTATTCCCCAAAACTGTACCCCTGGAGACACTATATGATTGATGCTTAGATCTGTGGATCAGGTACTGAGAAAAGCATACTCAAACATTTCTCTCCACCCTCAAAAATGACTACAATAAAATACTGTTAACTAATTAAAAACCTATTTTTTCAAGAATTCATGCACATTCATGACATTAAGGCTCTAACTCCATTTCAGCTTTTAAATCATTCTGTACAAAAGACTTATCATGATTTAGGTCCGTGAAAGAGACTCTGACATGTAAAAACCCCTGCATTATCTCGCTAGGATTCAGAAGGAAAAGTCAACATTCAGGGCTATACAAAGCATGCCCTGCTCTTAAGCGTGTATTAGTAAGCTCCTTCGGAAGACCTTCAATTTAAATGCAATTTTGTTTTATAGCAAATATTTTCTATATTTCCTTGTTTTGTTTGTTTCCAGGGATATTTGTTCCATGTTAACAATGACAAGGGAGACGTTCATGGAGAGACAGCACCATCACAGGATGTTGAGCACAGCTATGGAAGTCATTCAGAGAAGAGATAAGATTTCCCACGTTCACCACTTTCAATAACAAAGCTAAAAGTCCAGCCAAAACACTGCAGAGGAAGGAGCACCCAATACTAAGGCACCCGACCATGACTTGTGAGACTGAGGATTTCCAGCCTGTGGAAGAAGCCAGTGGTAAAACCACAGGCACTAGTGCAAGTGTGAGGGGTAGAGCGGGTGTCCCTAACAGCTGGCTTGTGCTGACCCCAAACACCTCCAGGCTGGAGTAAGCATGACCACAGCCTGGGGACTACTGGTTTGTTAGATGTGAGGGTGGCACTAGCACTTCCCACATGAGCTGGGAATACACTGGCTCAACTTAGCCAACTAGACAGGTGATTACATGACATTCGTACGGAAGAAACGGACTCTGCATGCAGTTTTGCAAGCTAGGGAAAGCATCTGGGCTACGCAGCAGAGGGAAGACAACTTCTCCAAGTTAGGTGCTTGCATATAGATGCCTGCAAGGCTCCATCACCATGTCCAGAATTCCAAGTACAAACCAGTGCCAAATCCAGAAGCTGTATTTTCACATGAATATGGCACTACACCTAACAAGACCAATGTCTTAAAGCTTTGTACTTCAGACTCATCATCCCTCAAATAGCTATAGAACTTTCAAACTAGGACTGACTTGTACCTTTCCAAGAAGGACGTGGCTTCTTTGCATCCCTAAACTACTTCCCTCTTCCCATCACATGGGCTGTCCATGTCCCTGAAAGCCTTGGTAGCCCTCCTCTTCATGTCCCAGGTGTGACTCCTCATCCTTGCAACTTAACAACCAGGACTGCACAGGCTGTTCCAGCTGAGGTCTTGCCAAGGGTTTGCACAGTAGTATTAAAATTTTCTCACCACTGCTGAAAATACTTCACTGCATACACTGTGGCACCACACTTGCCTTTCTCATTTCCAGCTCCTGGTTGTCCAGACCAGACCTTTTCTCCTGTGCCTCTGCCAGCTGATGAGCATCTCACATCCAGCATCATCTCCTGATAGAGACAATTGCCCCAATAATCCCACTGGGCCAGATAAATTTATTTTACCTACAACAAGCTGCCTCTTTAAATGATACATAGAACAGCAAAGGGTTTAGGTAATCCCTGTTGGGGATCAATTCCTGCCAAGTTTTGACCACTATTTGTTTTCTCTCATTCCCAAACATCTAAGTACCAGAGGCGATGATCCACCAAGCAAGAGTGTTAGAAAAGCACAAACATTCCAGCGATTGCATATGTTCCTCTAGGAAAACACTGGAGAAAGTCTGACTGGAGTGACATTTCTAAAGCAGACAGAAAATGCAGTTTTCTCCCCTGAGATGCACACCCCTTGGCTCTTCTCAGACCACTGCAAAAGTGGTATTTCAGAGCACCTCCTCACGGTTCTGGATGCCCCAGGGAAAAGCCTAGTTCAGTTTCTCCCTGAATTCTAGCAAAAAGCCCAGAGCTTTCAAAGACATTGTTTTCCCCTTATTTATTCAAGTTAATGGGCTTTTTCCTCTCTGCCACCGTGCTTTGGCAGATTGGGGGTTTCATGGATGCTGATCCTGCATCTCTGCATTTCCAACTCCACATGCCCCAGCATGGAAATGATCCACTATTAATTTTCTGTTCAGAATCTGTGCATCTTTATGTTTGTGATCAGATCCACATCTTTAATTTCCTCTCAGACTCACCCCATGGTACCATGTCACACAGCACGGTATGAGGGACTGTGGGGAGGACAGCATAATCCTGCCATGCCCTGGTGCTGGCAGGGGCTTCTCCCTTCTGGGCATATTCAATTCCTGCTTTGGCAGACTTACACATTCTGTCCAGACTCCTGATAAGGCTGAAGTGTCTTCCACCTCTATGCTTACTTGCAGCACTGCTTAACAAAGTTAAAATATTTGCAAGCAAATAAAAAAGAAAACTTTGAGACAACTTTGCAGCTATCTGTACAGAACTGCATGAGTTAAAGTCACACATCTAGGAAGGAAAAAATGCAGCCTTGTAATCAAAACCACTGCTGAGGCTCTTGGATAATTAACAAGGGAAACGAGAGAGTATGTTCTGCCTTGGCATTTGGAAGCAGCGCACATAACCTTAAAATTAAGCATTTTTTCTGCTCTCTGCAGTTCAGGGATGCTGATAAATGCAGGAGAATTCAGAGAAGAACTGGGAGAGTGATCTGAGGGTGAGGGAATACAGAGCATCATCCTAGTTGGCTTATCAAAGATATTGAACACAGACTTGATCATATTCTAAAATGAGATTTGTACTCTGTTTTTTTTTTCACATCAGTAAGTTACAAAGCGCTACCACATACAGGAATTAAGTGATCCTTACTAATCTTTTACTCCATATACCCTCTACTTGAGCACAAGTCCACAGATGATACATAGGCATCTGACTCCTACCAAAATCGATGGAGTGAAGCATCCAAATGGTTTGACGATCCGTCCCTTAGGGCATCACAGGGCTAAGAATAAACTTATGCTGATCTTTGCAAGACAGGGCTATAAATACAAAGGCCTGCTTATAGTTTCTAGTGAAGATACACCAGTCCATTGACGATTTCCAACATTTTAAAAAATTATATATTTTTTATTTATTTATTTACAAGCAGCCCAGAACTGCTGACTATCCAAACAAAATATGCAAGAAACAAGCTGGGGTTTGTTGGATTTTGTTGGTTGTTTTTTCTTTTTTAAAATCCTGTATTACCCACAATCAAAAAGAACTTGAAAAATCTATGGTGAGACAGAAAAGTGCTAAAAACGCAGAACTTAATTGTTCATAAGCAACAACTGCTGAGTTAGATGATTCCTTGTAAAATACAATCAAATTACTTCATCCTGAAGGGAACTGGGAGACATTTCACAAAAGCTGAATTCCAGGGGCTAAATCTCATTTTCACCATCACTTAAAGCAGCATAAATCTGGAGGTCAATCAAAGCCAATGGGGCAATTTGCACTGCTGCTGCAAGACAGGTTTTGACTCTAGCTTTTTTGTTCACAGGCGCTAGAAAACAAACACGAGGTATTCTTCCTGTCTTGGATGAGACAGTAATTTATGTAGCATTTTTATATGTATATGCTGTCATATCTCAACCTAAATTTCTTCCAAGAGAATTCATGCTCTGCCATTACAGACAGCTAAGACATTGCCAGAACCTTCCTAACTTCAACAGCTGAGATGCTAAGTTTATAAATAATTTCCTTTTGTTATGATTTTCAGCTATATGCTGTAAAAGGAAAAATTAAGGGCTCTATGGCTAATCCTCCATCTAAACATTGACTTTACGAAGGGAATGACTGACCATCCAACTGTAGCCTACGAACTACCTCAGAGCATTTAACAGAAAAGTACATTGTGGAAAATCTACTTTTTAAGAAGGAAATAACAGAAAAAGAGATTTTGTAAACAGTAGTAGTAAAGGCTTACTATAAACAATGCAAACAAAAAGCAGTAGGCGTCTGTGCCTCTCAAAGTCTTTTATAGATAGTGCATTTAGTCTGAGTAAAGCAGGCAAATAAGCTGCCATGCTCTATGTGTCTTGTTATTTTTACAGCTGCTACCAAATAATACAAAAAAATCTTGCATTTACTTGTAAAACTCATGCTTCAGTAAGAAGGGGTGCCAAAAAAACCTATTCTCTCCAAGAAACTAACAGTTACACTTCATAAAGATATCATGAAAGGTTTCAGGGAGTCTTCCGAATGAGAATGTCTTCCTGCTATGTGGTAAAAGATGGAAAAGCACCTTCAAAGACGAACAACTTTATTTTCTCTCCAGTAACAAGGAAAAACTTGAAATTATTTAAAGTCTGCAGCTTAGCCATTTTTAAAATAAAAACTATTTCTAACAGAAGCTAGCATCTACTTCTGTATTTATCAAGAACCCGCTCCTCCAAAGAAGCCTTCCTCATAAACAAACTTTTTTCATGCTATATAAATGGGCTTAAGAACTACACTTTTCCTACTAAAAAAAAAAAAAAAAAAAAA
>WAAD01031044.1:1335-35675 GCA_013389945.1 Fregata magnificens
GGAGGCAAAGCCTTGTGGTTTCTGTAAGTGGCCAGTCCTGCAGTAACAAGATTTTTCTACTGGAAAAATTGTTGGCTAGATTTTCTTTCTCTGTTTAGGTTATCTTGCTAATTCTATGAATTTTCTTTTTGGCAAGGCTCTCTTTGTCCACTTAAAAAGGTGAGCTGTCCACTAAATGCTAGAGTTGCACCCAAATTGTAATTGCACATGGGAACTCTTAGCCTACGCAGTTCCCACATCTGAATACACAATTTGTGTCACTGCGCATGGAATTTGGACTCATGTCTGCACTTACCTGCATTTCAGTTATCTTAATTGAAATATGCTTTGGTCATTCACATTTAGACTGTACGTTCTGTACTATGAAATTGTTTTGCCTACAGTTAGATTCACATGTTTTTAACACCCCTTCAGAGAAAAGAAAAAAAAAATCAACTGTTTTCTGTCAGTGACCAGTCTGTGTGTTGCCATTCACACTTCTTTCTGTTCTGGAGCAGAAGATAGGGTTAATGTGTTTGTGGTAGATGCCAGCTTTATGTAAGCTAATGGGTAGGAAATAAAGACAAAAAAGAAACTAAAGGGTGGTTACATTCAAGAAAAGAAGTAGTTAAGGTGTATGCACATTGCAGTAAATCTTGCATTGGATTACAGATATTACTTTCTGTTAGCTCTGGAATGTGGTAGAAATCTCTTGATCAGGTAAAGTTCCTAAGTGTGCTCCCTGATTTTTAAGTGTTATGCTTGCACTTGCCCTTTATCGCAGTAAACCACTTGCTTTTGGGAAGAGTTTGATTTGAACAGTTAAAGGATGAGGATGTTTGTTTTTGTTTTGTGTTGGTTTTTTTTTTTAAGTGTAAATGTTTTCCTGTTTGAAGCTGGGGACATAGAATCTACAATTGCAGAATTATTAACTATTAATGCTGACTCTTGATGAGGTTCCTTATCTACTGCGAATGAGGACCACTTCCTCTAGGTCTTCATTGGATTTTTATTTCCACTATGTAGAGCTAAAATAAATTCTCTTGGGTGTTTTCCAATTAACTTTTTCACTTTGGAATAGTAAATGCACCTTAGTCAATGCTGGATAAGGCAGGCTGCATTAACATGATAATAAAAAAAATCCTACCAAGAATTAATGTGATAGCAGGTTAAAAAACCCCAACACACCCCACAACTCTAACTGCAGATTTTGTATAGGTTGAAATTGGACCCATTGACTGTTTTTTCCACATACTGCAAGGCTGTGAATTCACAGGGAGGAAGGTCTGCTTTTAATGTGCCTAACAGCTGATTAGTGGCATGATGCTGCATGATGCAAAAGGTGAAGCACTAGTATATCCTCATGCTGCTCATCCCAGCTTGCTCAAAAAGTCCAGGAAGCTTTATGGAAATTGCACAGGGCTCACGTTTTCTTGGCAGATAGAGAGGGCTTAAATGCTATGTATGTACTATGGCAAAGTCAGCAGAAATGTGACATTGTGTTCGTATGCTCAGGTTGAATTTGTACTGCCAGGTGATCTGAGCATGCATGTAAGAAACCTGGAAGCACAGCCAAAGACTCTGGTACTGTTTTCTTTTTAAGGGAATTTGTGGTTTTAAGAATAATTTGAGTTTTGTACTAAATTGCCTACTGCTATGGAGTTTACTGTGCTAGAACCTGCTGACATTTTAAGCTATAGACTGAGAACTACAAAGTATGTCACTTCTAGCTTGGACGATAGAGTTTCTTGGAAAGCCTTCAATTCATTTCTACGTTGCCACAGTTTAAACACAGAAAATTCTTCTTCCTGAGGTAGGGAACACAGATCTTCTTGATCTACCTTTGCTTTCTGTCAACATTTTAAAGACTGTAGTAGATTTAAATTGGCATTCACATGTTTCCCTCTGCCTCTAATAATGAATCCAGTTAGTTTTGGATGATATAGTGGAACAGAGACTGTAATTAGAGCAAGGTATCTTTCCTGTTGTGATGCCTGTTGGAAGACCGCATCTTGTTTCCACTGCTGAGTTTATACTGCAGTGTGGCAGCAAAGGGCACTTTGTCTGTTATCTGGTGGCTTACGAAGTTTTAAATGCCTTTTGTACCATCTCTGGAGGGGGTGCCGCCTAAGCCACTTTATCTCAGTTTTCCTATATGACAACAGATAAATCCACTAAAGTAATGGAAAGACACCATCTGTGCCCAGGAGGACAGAGGCATCTGTTTCTTCAGTGTGAAGTTCGTGTGTTTTCTCGCTGGGTGCACATGAGCCACAGAAATCCCTTTACTTTTTTGCTTTCGCTGACTAACTTCAACCTGTGATATCTGATAGCTGAAAATAGGCTGTGACCTTTCAGAATGGGGAAGGGTGCTACAGTCCTTCCCTTTGTTCCTGCTTTCCCCCGGCTTATCTTAGTCATCGCGAGGCTCCACTTAGTAATAAATAGCTCAAGGTAAATGGCCAGCAGAGGCCAACAGATGAAGAAAAATGCTTCTCTGAATGAGGGGGAGCATGAGAAGAGGAGAGGCCACTTCCACACTGGCCAGTGGGAGGCAGGGAATCGGGAGGGAGAAGCCTGGCAGCATTAGGTCTGTTTTTCCTTTCTTTCATTGTATCACCTGACTTTCTTTAATGGTGACTGTCTTTCCTGCACCTGCCAGACACTCCTACAGAGTGAAATAAGGGTAGAGACACTCCTATACCCATGGGCAGAACTGTCTGGGGTGACACAGAGCCATGCAAGCTGGAGGCGAGATAACTCCCAACTTTTTCATCTTATATGCATCACTGGGCAGTACCTTGAGGTCTGGCTGGGGCTCCAAAGGATCCTGTCACTTTTCAGTTACAAAATTTGTGGCAATTCAGAATATTTTAGATGGGAAACCATTTCATTCCTAATATTAGCTCAGTGGAGAAATGGATTCATGATACTTCTCTGTGTCCAGTGTTAGCTAGTTCCTGAGTTTGAGATATGGAAGAAAAATCAGCCTTGGATTTATTGGTAGAAGCCACTGCTCTTTTCCCCTATGTTGCACAGAATCAGGAGCGCATTTATAGCAGGATTAGCCGAGTGCATCCTGCAGGGCAGAGAGGGTAGTATTTGGCCATTCTGGTTTTATAGCAGCTTTTGTCCCTTCATTCCTTTATATCTTGTTTCAAGGGTCTTGCCTTGGCTACTTTAAGCAGAATATAAGCAAGCTGAATACTGGCAATGCCATTTTATGTGATCAAGGATGGACCGTGAGCTGAGTAAAGTGGTGTATAATTCTGGAAGTGTTCATGTTGGTATGTGGGTGCAACGTTGTCTGTGGTGGCAGTATACTTTCCAGGGGCTAGAATTACCTGATCTGGGGAATGTAGTCTTACTCTGGTAACATGATATGTTTGTTGAAAGGGAGGCAGCTATTCCTCTGATGAAATGCACAGTCAGTATCAGTGAAAACAAACAGTAAGCATCTTTTTGTGAAACTGTCCACATGAAAGGAAGAGGAGGTTCCCTTATGCTTGTTGTGGGCTAAGAATAACCACATCAGATATTACTACAGAACTATTAACATTTGATATATAACACCCTGTCCTAGTGGTCTCTAAACTGCAGTGTAGGCAAAATGAGATTTGCCTACATGAAATAAGTAGGCAAATGGGATTTGAAGGTAGTTAATCCTTGCCTCTTCTCAAACCTCCTGAGAAGCAGTGCTTTTTGAACAAATGTCAGTGAGAAGAGGTCACAGTGACACTTCCCCCCTCACTACATCTTTTTGTTGGGAGTGTTCTCTGTTTGTCCTTACCCTACACCTGGGGCACCTTGATCCTAAAGGTAGAGGCAGAATTGGTTTCTGCAAATATGGATATATGGTGTTGCAGGCTGCTTCTGGGAAGTTGACTGCTACATGACATTTGACGGGTCGCTCAGAAGTGTTTGTGTGTCTGTGTGCCCAATTTGCAGCATAAGTCATGACTTAGCAAAATGGATGCCTGGGGGCTGCAGGCTACTCCCAGTGTTGATTCAGAACCCATATTTAAGGGCTCAAAGCTCTTTGAAAGTGTGAGGGGGGGAAGTGCTGTGTGGAAATTGCTGTTTGAGTGATCAGTATGACAAACAATTTGGGGATTTCAGTTTGTATTGTATGTGTTTTGATAATATTCCATTTATTTCCTATGTATTACTGACAGGGCAGGAGGAGAAGACAACTCAGTTCTTAATTTTCTTGGCCTGTGTGAACACCTTTGCACATATAGGATATATAACTGTTGTATTTTTTTGTGATTACAATATGTAGTGTGCTGAGATACTCAGTAAAAATAAAAGGTGCTGCCACCACAGATCAAGAGCAGATGGATGCAAAGGGAACTTAAGCACTTGAGATTTAACTTGGTTAATCCTATAGATGCATCCAAGTTGTCAGGATAGCTACTAAACACCTCCCACAGTTCCTGTTTTTCTTTTATAATTCCATTTGCCACCCACAAACCAGGAATACCAAGAACTGCTTATCACACTCAGCCTCTGGAAAGGAGTATCAAGAGGACTAGTATGAAATTGTAGAGGTTTGTTGCAATGGGAGCGGCTGTATGAAAGTGCTGAGAACAAAATAGTGACGAAAAGCCAAGGTCTGAGCATGTTATTAAAGTTAACTCATGGGTAGCACCAGGTCTAAAGCTTGCCATTGCCTTCAAGCTTCAGTATGGGAAGTTTGGGTTTCCCGTTAATGACTGAGTATGACCTAGACACCACAATAAGCATTAGGACCTCCTGGTGCTGATGTGGTCGTACCACAGCTTGTAAGCCATTCATATGTTTTTTGGGGGTCTGTTATCAACATGAAATGTAAAATGCTTTTTCCTGAAAGAGATAGCTGTGACATAAGGTTATCTTCACAGTAAATGTTAGGTGAAGTGATTTATAAAACTTGCTGGTGTATCTTGATAAAAATGGCAGCTGTGGAAATGTTGGTGTTAGCTTTGTCCTTATTTTTTGTTGTGCTTTTTGGGTTTGGTGTGGTTTGTTTTCAGAGGTTGGTTTGTTTGGGGTTTTTTAGTAGGTACTTTTTTCAGGTGTGTTTGTGATGCTGGCTTGTAAAGGTCTAAATTTGTTTCTTTTATTTCTTAGTTCAAATAGATCAAGCGGTTTTCATTCTGCCTCACTGTCGAGAAGCTTAGAGATCTGAGGGTGATACAGGTGAAGAGATGCAGGCTGCATGTGTTCTGGTAGTTCTCAGAATCACTTTAATGAAAGCGCATGGTGAGTGTTGAATGTACTGATTAAAGTCATTTAGAGTGAGTTGCACGTGCACTTCAGCTCACAATTGCACTGATTGAGACTTAAATGTAACTCTGCAAGACTCTCTCTTGAAAGACTAATTAAAGAAGTAGCAAGGCTGAAGGGAACATTTTGTGATTTATATATTTATTTAAAGAGAAAGGACCCTTACATAATTTCCTGTAGAGTTGTTGTTAATAGTGATTTTATGGGCTCTTTGGGTGTTGGTTTTTTTTTTTTGTTTTGTTTTTGATATCATTTATTTATTTGCTTGCTTGCTTCCTATTTTCAAAGCAGACAGATTTATCTTGTTTGTCATCATTAAGTTCCTGGTCATGCATGTCTCCTAATCAGTGTACTTATTTTGGGGTTTCTTGCCCTTGAACCAGTGGTACTGCAAACCCCAAACCTGCAAAGTCCCAGGTTGCATGGGCATTGTAAATTATAACTTTGGGGTTGGCTTTTAACTTTTTTCACCCCTTTTAGGATTCATTTTTAAGCTCTTCTATGCTGTCATGAGGATTGAGACTATATAAAGACAATGCTTTGCGTCAGGAGCATATACTCAACCACAAATACCAAGACTTTTAATACTCCTGACTGTAATGAGTCTTTACAATACAGGGAGTTACCAGATGGTCCTAATTAAAACTGCAGGTATCTAGAGTAGATCCTAGATAAAAAGAGATATTTCCATGAGGTCCCTGTATTGGGAAACCTGGAAGCCCAGTCATAGACGATAGTCCAGTATTACAGAACTGCCATGGGTCCTGCATTCCTGAGAAATGAGGAATTGTTGGTAAAGAGGTGTTGATATTGGCTGAGTTGCTTAGTTATAGCATGGGAAGGAAATGATATTTCTCTAACATTGGTAATGTTTCAACTGCTTGTCTTCAGGAATACCAAACCAAATGGATTTCAGTAAAGCCTTCGATACTATCTCTCACAGTATCCTCCTGGACGAAATGTCCAGCATACAGCTGGATAAACACATAATGCGATGGGTCAGCAATTGGCTGATGGGTCGGGCTCAAAGGGTTATAGTAAATGGGGCTACATCGGGCTGGCGACCAGTCACTAGTGGGGTTGTACAGGGATCCATCTTGGGGCAAGTGCTCTTTAATATTTTCATAAATGACTTGGACGCAGGACTCGAAGGATTAGTATCAAAGTTTGCCGATGACACAAAATTGGGAGGAGCTGTGGACACTCTCAGGGGCAGAGAGGCCCTGCAGAGAGATCTGGACAACTTAGAGAGCTGGGCAATCACCAACGATATGAAGTTTAACAAGGGCAAGTGCCGGATTTTGCACCTGGGACACGGCAACCCTGGATGTACGTGCAGACTGGGGAATGAGAGGCTGGAGAGCAGCCCTGCGGAGAAGGATCTGGGGGTTCTGGTCGACGGCAAGCTTAACATGAGGCAACAGTGTGCCCTGGCAGCCAAGAGGGCGAACCATGTCCTGGGGTGCATCAAGCACTGCATTGCAAGCCAGTCGAGGGAAGTGATTGTCCCGCTCTACTCTGCACTGGCATGGCTTCACCTTGAGTACTGTGTGCAGTTTTGGGTGCCACAGTATAAAAAGTATGTGAAGCTACTAGAGAGTGTCCAGAGGAGGGCCACAAAGATGGTGAAGGGTTTAGAGGGGAAGCTGTATGAGGAGCAGCTAAAGTCACTTGGTCTGTTCAGCCTGGAGAAGAGGAGACTGAGGGGAGACCTCATCATGTTCTACAGCTTCCTCACAAGGGGAAGAGGAGGGGCAGGCGCCGATCTCTTCTCCCTGGCGACCAGTGACAGAACCCGAGGGAATGGCAGGAAGATGTGCCAGGGGAGGTTTAGGTTAGACATTAGGAAAAGGTTCTTCACCCCAAGGGGGTGGAGGACTTGAACAGGCTCCCCGGGGAGGCAGTCATGGCGCTGAGCCTGACAATATTCAAGGAGCGTTTGGGCAATGCTCTCAAACACATAGTGTGAATTTTGAGGTTGTCCTATCCAGGGTCAGGAGTTGGACTTCATGGTCCTTGTGGGTCCCTTCCAACTCCGGAGATTCTATGATTCTATGAAATCTGCTGTTCTGCTTTCCTTTATAAAGTGCTGGATGAACTCACAGGTTTGCAGCAGTAAGGGGTAAAGTCTTAGTATTGATGACGTTCAGCGGGATTACGTTCAGTAATTGCACGAAGCAATCTCAGAGCAGGGGATAGTTACAGTAGGTGTCAGTTTTGTCCCAAGGAAAAGTACTGCTTGTAACAGACCCAGTACAAAGGAATTCTCTTTGGCAGGCCCTGCCCATGGATCTATATTGACAGACCGCTGCCTGATCTTCCACTGGTTTGCAGGGCAGCTGAAGGGAAATCCCTTTGCTTTCTGATGCTATGAAGTAGCATTGGAGAGTGTTAAAAATTAAGAGCAGGCTTAAAGATTTCATAAAATGAAAATTACAGGAAAGAAACTTATGCAAACTTAAGGCTGGCTTTGTAGCTCACAGGGGAGTGAAGAGAGATATGACCTGTAAGCATGCTGTGTAAAGCATGAGTTCTGTCTACTGTTTTAAATCACTGAAGTCACCTGCATCTTGATACACCAATATATGTCACTATTACTTCAGTCTTGATTGTTCAAGATGACACAAATGAATTAAGTTGCCACTTGCCATGATTTTTCTATTGCTTCAAGCAGATGAAATGAGCCTGGTTTACAAAGCTTGTATCATGCCTGTTTTGGAACTGTTTGCTAGAGTGCCACATTTGTATTAGTTGACTACATACAGTTGTGGTCAGAATTTATGGATAATTGGCTTTCAAAAGCTTTCAAAGCGCTCTCTAAAAATATCTGCACACAGTTTTAGTTAAGAGTTTTCTGTGATTACTAAGTGACCTTTTGTTTGGAAAATCCAACCACACAGTCCTAATAACACATGTTCAAAATTGGATAGAAAGAGAAATAATGCCAATATTACTATTCGGGTTATTTAATAGTGCTTAATATCTTTATTGACACTGGAGATAAGTAGCGGCAGTCTGCTTTGCATACATGCATGCGGATTGCAGTTAAGTTTCTGCTTTTCCTGTTGATCTCTGCAAAATGAACAGTGCCTTTCTTTATTTTTTATCACATTCCCACAGAGTTGAAGATGTAGGTTTTATATCAAGCCTTAAGAGTATGCTGATCAGGACACCTTAGCTCCTGCTCCAGGATAGTAAGCAGACATGGTTCGGTAGCTGAGCAGTGGTGTTAATATTTTTGTGATTGCCCACTGCTCCTTTTTTTTTAATGGGTATCAGTGAAGGGGAAGCCCAAGTTACAAGGGATGCTGTTTTCTGGGCAGACCTTTCATTGACACACAATATATTTTCCTGACAAGCTGATCAATGGTTATATTGAGGCAAATAGAAGTGTAATGCTTCATCTGTAAATGCAAAGGAGGATATAAGCCTGGATGTCTTGTCTGTTTTACCACTGGCATATTGATTTATTTTGTAGCTGTTAAGCCTCCCCCCAAGCTTCCTCTCCTGCTTTCATTCTCCCCTTTATTTCTCTTGCTCAAACAGCAATGAAAACTGCAGGATTTGTTGACACAACTGTTTGGCACTGATACACAAGGCTTGCTTAGAGTTGAATTTCCTGAAGACTTTGTTTCTCTATTCTTTTCATAAAAATTTGGTGGGGTTCTGTGTCTTCCCTTTTGCTTTTTAGATCACACTTTAGGTACAGGTTAGCTAGGAAAACAATTGAAAGAACCCCTCTTCTAGAGACTCATCTCTTCTTAGGTAATGGAGATAACTCCAGAAAAAATTGAAACTCTTCTTAAATGGCCTGTCAACTGGAGAGTGTGCAACTCTACTCCCCCACTTTGCATTCCTGTAGGCAGGAACACATTAGACAAATTAGAAGGGCGAGAATCAAATATTTGCCTTTCTACTTGTTTATTCTGTTCCATTTTCCTTTTGTGTTCTGTTGACTATGTATCAGAAAAGTCCTGGCATAGGTCCAACTCAGCCAAGCTGTATATATCGGCTGTTGACTGGGAATAAATTTATACAATAGGGAGACAGATTATGAGAAATGACTTCTCTTGCATGGATAACAGTATAGGTGCGGTTAATGCTCCAGGGTGTTTGCAGTCCCAAACAGACTGGCGTTCCTCAGGAGACTTGTAGAGAGAGATTGAAGGCAACGAAGACTAATCTCAGTTTAGTGAAATTTTATGTGCATTATGGCTCTGTTTTGTGTCTTGCACATGTTATGAAAGTATAGCTTGATCTAATCACTATGCAGGATGTCCCACAAATAAGGTAAGTGTCCAAAAAGGATGGGGTTTGTGTGTTCACAGGCAAAAAAGCAATCACCGCTTGCTTTTTAGTTCTAACTCTGTATCATTGTTGTTAATACACAGGAATCAGTTGTTTGGAGAGGTTAGTTTGCTGCTGGCCAACTGATGTTTGGTGCAAGCCATCCTCTTTGCCAGCATTTTGCATATGCTTCTGGCTGTGTTTCTAAGTGGCTGACTTTGGGTGGACCAACCTGTCCAGAAGAGGACGACTTTACTTCCTCAGTAAGAGGTGGCTGTACATAAACGACCCAGACTTTCTGTCTGCCAGTAGTCTGCCTGGGATGTGTCTGGTTTTGGATAAATAATGAATGCCTTTAGGGAGAGCATGTGATGGGGAATGCTTGATGCAGTGTAGAGAAGGCTGTAGGGTATGTCTGGAGTATGCAAGAGCAATGGAAATGCACTGAAGAAAATAGCTAGGTATTCAGCTGCCAGAGAGAAAAGATCCTACCAGAACAAGATAAACAGCTTTCTGAGCTCAGTCAGCTGCACCACCGGTTGATAATGAAGACTAGACATCTTCATAAACCACTGCTCCTTAGAAGAACAGAGTATTTACATCCAAGCTGTTCAAGGAACTTGTTTTGAAATTTGTCTTGCTCTTAACAATTGAAACCCCCTCCATGATCCACACTTGAAAACAAAACATTTGATTTGGGATTGAATAAGAGGCTTTAGTCAAATCCAAACCAAATGTCATCTTTACATTGCTGTTGTTCTGAAAATTCATTAAAAAACTAATTTTGGTCACCTTGAGACAAATGACTTGTATTATTAGAACAGAATTAGAGCTATTATTAGAGTATTGTTACTATTCTAACATATTTGCTCCCTCCTGGACTGACTAGCAAAAATTAGTTGTTATACAATGCTGCCTGTCGCTAGTGGGCATATAGCAGTGTCTAACTGAAAACTTTTGGTTTGACTGTATATGGTTCTTGGTCACTTTTTCACATACAGAGGCAATGGGCTAGGAGCAGCTCTGTGAGTAACAGTTGGTTGACTCTAACCAGGACAGCAGCCTCCAGCTCTGGGAAGGAAGCAGATGTTATAGACGATGGGAGGAGGCACTGGTATGAGATGTGACAGATCTGAGCCTTTGTAACACCTTAGAGCCTTCTACTGAAGACCGATCCTGGCTGCCTTTGGAAATTACTGTGGCGCCTCTCAGGTGACACTGCGTCTGTCTCGTTGTAACCACTGGCATGGTCACCTTGCTGTTAAACTATAAATCTGTGATTGGAGCACATCAGGCACATGGCCATGAAAGAACTGCTAGGGCACCTTGTCTCTGCTTCTACAGCTGTTTTTGTATAAAGAAAAGGTACTGCTGTGACCTGCACTAAGGAGTTGCCTTGGCATGTCCAGTCAAACATGTTCTGAGAAGTCCAGGAAACCACTGGCACCTGCGAGCAGATGAACTGGTCAGTATTGGGCACAAAGTCAAGGCGAGGGAGGTTTGCTCCCTGTTTCTTTCAGAGTTGTGATCAGAAGAGCTGTTTGTGGGGAGTCTGCAAACAACACAGACTGTGCTATCCAGGCTGGCTTGTCTAGCAGCGTGTTGCTGTGCCCGTTCAGTGGTGCACAGCACCCACCCAGTGCTTCACGCTGCAGCAGAGGCATAACCACTCCTTCACTGTTAGCTCTGAAACACTCTGTCTTGCAATCTTCCTAAAATGCACCTACCATGATTGCCAGGAGCAGGGAGGATCTAGTTGCCTGTTGGTGGCAGGAAAAGGAGTGTATTAGTATAATATGTTACTATATAGTATAGCACACTATACCTGTCCTAACTCCAAGCCTTCTGTACTGTCTTTGTTAGGAGCCTAATTCTTTCACAAAGTGCAAAGTGAAACCAGCAAGAGTTTTTGGATTTCCTCCATCCATTAGTATCCAGCTTGCCTAACCCTTACAGTTAGTGAGTGGATGATAGTGAATGCCTTCCCCAGCAGGCTGAGAGCGACTTCTGACTGAGAGTATTCTCCTGCTCCTTCTTGAAGCTGAACCTGAATTAGCCAAAGGCAAGGATCTGACTCCACCAAAGGCAGGCAAGATGGACTCTGACTCTGAAGCACTTAGGATGATGGAGGAAAGCAGTAACTTTGTTTGCTAGTTTTTTTTTTTTTTCATTTGTGGTGATTTATTAGTATATAACATGAGCATATTCCAGCTTCAGCCTGCTGATCAGAGGACTCAACTTGAGGCAACTTCTCTTGTCTCTTCTCTGAATGGTTCTGTCCTCTCTGTATGCGTGAGGTGCTCAGATCCAAGCAAGTGTTGTTACTTGACATGGCCAAGAGGTGACTCACCAAATCTGTGATCTGGCTGAGAGGTGACTCGAGTGCGATTTGGAAGATGCAGGTTCAGACCTATCAGACTGAGCAGAGCCTCTCACCCCCTCCGGGGTGATCATGCTGCCCACAGGGGTATTGCCCCAAAGGTGGGGTTGCGCACACATGCTGAGCCCCTACAGTTTCATGCCTTCCAGTTTCATGCTTTATATACCCCACTGATACTGGTAACAATATGGTCAGTTCTCACTTGATGAACAACTGAGGGGACTTGTCTGGCCAAGTTTCTTTGTGCTTTGAGAGTCAATTCACCTTTCTCTGTTTGCCATCACGATTACACCTTCTTTCTAAATCTGTAGGTGGGTTTTTAAAATCTTTTTCTAAATTGGTTTTTCGCTTACAGTGTAGATGGCTGATAATGCTGAGTCTGTTACCATATAGGTGTCTTGCACAGACCAATTTGATGTAGCCTGCAGGTGGCAAGTTGAAAACCGCTGTTCAGGAAAAGTCAGGTCAAACAGACCAGTTATTTACTGGGAGATTTATTTGCCAGTAACAAAGGAAAGATGGTAACTTCAGTATCTAACAGGTAGACCTGTTTCTCAAACTAGATATGATCCCAAATCCTCTGCTTAAAGGTTCAGGTCTGTAATTAGTTTACTCTACAAGAATGTATTTGGTTCTTGAGTTTGTCTTGTCTATTGTTCTGAAAAACTGGACAAGATTTCACTGTAAGTTCAGTGATGGAACAATTGGTTTTTTATTCAGAGAAACTTTTTTCCTCCCACTTGCTGGGCTCTGTATATTTGATGCAGTTTTAAAATACTGTATTTCTATTTTGGCAGGTGAAGACATTGACAGGGCAAAGGAATTTGGAAATTTGCCTTAACATCATTAAGAAAAATTAGCAGGATTTGAAAAATATACATTGTTTAAAGTGTTTCTTTACTGAAGTTACTTACCTGATAATGGATTTTGGATATTTTATCACTTAACAACTAATCATGATACAAATGGTATGTAAGTTCTCTTTCTTTTTCCTTCCTTTCTCCCCGCCCCCCCGCCTTAGGCAGGAAGATCCACTGAGACCTTTTTTGCTGCACCCATGCTTGAGGAGCTCTGATGAAGAAGTAAGATTCCTGCAAAAATGTTCTCAAATTCTGGTGTATTGTCTCCTACCCTCAAAGGATGTCCAGTCTGTCAGCTTGCGCATAGTCCTTGCAGAAATACTTGCAACAAAAGGTAGATCAAAGATCAGAGATGATTAACTGTTTGCACCTGTACAATATTAGTAATTACTGACTTCATTATGTATAAATCTTGATGCTCTGCTTTTAAATTCTGCAATTTTTGTGATAACCAGTAAGACACTTTATATTCTCAAAATCAAGCATATTCTTACTTGACTCTCCTGACTTGATGCCAGGCTGTCTAGCACCTTTCAGGATAAAACACAGTTTGTCCATTCCATTCTTCTGTTTTTTTCATAGAGGAACACTTTTGCAGTCTTCCATGGCATTCTTTTTAGCGATTATGTGAATAATTCTGCCCTTCTATATTTTATTCAGATACGTAGAATCCATAGACTTAAGGATGTGATTATAACTGAATCATGATACCAGATTTAATTAATTTTTTTAGACTTCAATTTATCCAGAGTGGTTTCTTCTCCCGAGAAACTAGCGATAGGACGAGAGGAAATGGCTTCAAGTTGCGTCAGGGGAGGTTTAGATTGGACATTAGGAAGAATTTCTTTACTGAAAGAGTGGTTAGGCATTGGAACAGGCTGCCCAGAGAGGTGGTGGAGTCGTCTACCCTGGAGGCGTTCAAAAAAGGTGTAGACGCGGCACTCCAGGGGCTAGTTTAGGAGTCATGGTGGTGTTAGTTGATGGTTGGACTTGATGATCTTAGAGGTCTTTTCCAACCTTAATGATTCTATGATTCTATGATTCTATGATTCTATGATTCTATGATTCTATGATTTTAATTGAGGGTTTTCTATTTTGCTTTTTATCAGTTACGCTTTAATCTGATTATAAATACACCAGTCATTTTTTATGTCACTGAAATAAAATTCAGAATTTATAAAGTCTCAAGCATATGATGCGATTCAGTTTACTTTTAATTTTCATTTATAGTGGTTGTAATGTCATAGCGTTCAAGGCACATAGCAGAAAGAACAAAAACACTTGTAATTTTCCAGATAGAGTTCAGCTTTGTCAATGTGCGTCAATTTGTGTAATAGAATAAACAAAGTTTTATCAACTTGCGTATTTATTTTTTCCTTTTATCTGCAATTTTCTTTTGAAGGACAGCAGTTACTCTTCAGCATAAGGATTTTGTTTTAAAATATTTTTCCTCTGCAGTACTGAAACCAGTGGTGGAACTGCTGAGTGATCCAGATTATATTAACCGAATGCTACTCAGCCAGCTGGAGTACAGAGAACAGATGAATGAGCATCAGAAGAAAGACTACACATATGCTCCTTCTTATGAGGAGTTCATCAAGCTCATTAACAGCAGCTCTGATGTTGAGTTCCTGAAGCAACTGAGGTATTTAATGTTTCACTGTAGTTCATTCAAAACTAAACATGCTTCTTTTGCCAGCCCATTACTGAGATTTGAATGAATTGTGATTTTTCTTTTTAAATTCAATTTTAGATTTCTTTTTCTTTTGGTGAAGCAGAGACAGTAAGGATGATAAGCCACAACATTCGTTAAATCCCTAATATAGTCAGCTTTTTAGTTCAGTGGCAGAAAATGTTAAAAAAATTCCACTTGGTAGTATACTGGAGATGACTGTATTGTTGAAAGGCGTACGGTACCCTTCTTTACAGCTTGCCTCTGTGGAGTTAGAGGAAATAATATGTTGAATTTCCACTAGTGTGTTGTTCTCTCCTCATTATCTTTCGTAAGTATGGTTGGCCATGGTCGTCTGGTGACTGTGAACAGTAGTGACTTTACAGACACTGGGTGTTCAGAGCAGCCTGCTGTGATTCTGTGACATGGAAAGAGGGGTTTGAGCTCCAGCACATTTTACCTCTGGGTCAGAGGTTTTTCTGGACTGTTGCAGGGAGGTGTTTCCCAATTGCATTCTTCTTAAACATGTCAATGAACTCTGAAGAATTCCTTAAAGACCAAAAGAAAACACTGAGCTCCCATGTATAATGAATTTGTTTGATGTTCCTGTTTTCTAATGCAAATAGCACCTGCTCACTTTCATTCTAAGTTCCGCGCACCCTCCCATCTCACCTCTCCTTCCTTCCATCTTTCATCATAACATAAGATACGGCTTGCATCTCAAGCCTGCTTGCCAAGTACAAGATGTTTATGTTTGCCTTAACTTCATAGCTGAGCTGTTTCTCTGATTTCTGAGGTAAGAGAAGGGATAAGGAACAAGTGACTGGGAAGCAGGGAGCAGAGATACTACTGTTGCAGGGTCTCCCTAGATGTCCTTGAGTTGGCTTTGTTGAGCACACCAAAGCTTTGGAGGACTATTGAAGCCATTTCCAGAGTGTTTGTCCTAATCTGTTTGCCACCAACCAGAAGTGGTATTTTTTCCTCTTCCCTGACTCCCTTCAATTGCTGCTGCAAATCAGCTTTCTCTCTTCCTGAATGGCTGCAGCAACATCTGAAAGACACAAGCACATTGATCCCATTTGGTGCACTCTGTGTCACCTGTTGTGATGCAGACTTTCTATTAGGCTTGGCTTCATCAGGCCAAGTGATGGTTTACCGAGATGGAATATGTGGGCTGCATAAATAACTTCATACTTTCTCTTGTTCTTCTCTTTGATTCTGAAACCACTTGTATTTCTGAGATAGGAAAATGCATTTAGGTGATGGTGAAATGATTTTGTTGCTTGGCTACTTATTGTTCATCTGCTGTAAAATTTGCTCTTTACTCTGGGCCAGTGTGCCTTTCCTGAGAGCAGAAATTAGTGTCTATTAGACTCTATCTAAAACCTAATTGACATCATATTTATTAGCATAATGACACTAATGCATCTGCTTGTTTCAAAAGAAACCCAACTCTTCTGTTGTTGTTGTTGGAGGCACATTAATGCTCAATGTGCTGTCTTTTTAGCTGATAGGTCACTTTAAATTTTGTTCTTCAATATCACATAGCAAATTTGCTTTATGAAATAATGTGGTTTTGGCTGCAGTTAGGTTTTTCCTTTCTAGCCTGTGGAGTCCAGCTACCATCATCTTGAAATGTGTTCCTCTACACCCTATGTGATGTTGATCAGTCTGAGCTGATCAGTATTTGAATGGAAAATGTCTGAGAAAATGTATCGTCTTTTCAAAGAGAAATAGTATTTGATTTTGGAGGCAGCGTTCTTCCTTCCTCTGTTTGTATAGAGCCAGTCTCTGGGAACGTAGTGAAAGAACGTTCCCCTGTGGGAGGAGAGATTCCTGTTCTGTTTGGTCTCCAGCACTATGGGAGCACCTAGAGAGAGATGGGCCAACCTGTCGTCATCTCAGAGTTATGTACCAGTGACAGTTTACAGATTTATGTCAATGAAACCAAACAGTGGTCCCTATATGGATGAAAAAAAAAAAGGATGATATTTTAGATGAACAAACTAAATGGTGTTTCAGGTTGTAATGCACAACAGTGAACCACAGGAAAAAAAAATCTATAAAGAAGGAATTAAAGAGGAAGAAACAAATAAGCCATTGTGCAGTTATCACTGAGAAACACGGTTAGAGTCTGTTGGAGTGACCGGAGTGGGGAGAATGCTTCCAGTTCTCCTCCTACAACAAAGAAATTACTGGCATATTGTACTTTAAAGAGGTTTCCCAGTAAGATGCTATTCTGGGTAATAATATTCTGTTTATCAAAAATTCCTTTTCTTGGTTTTATTTGGAAATCATTTTTCAGTGCTTGTTCTAAGCCAGTGCATGGCATTCATGAACTGTAGGCCTCCTCCTGTTACTCCTAATGTTGCCACGTAACATCTTGGTAAAGAACAGATATAAGCAGTAACAATTTTCTGTGTAGGCTTAGCTTTGAAGGAATTTTATCCCAAGGCACTACAGTTGCTGGGGAAACTTTTTTTTTTTTTTTTTGAAACATCCCTGCCATGCTTCATCTTTGCAGATTAATTACTATCTATTTACTAAAATAAACATAAAATACCTTGCTCAATGAAAGAGGCCATGAGGCACTGATAAAGAATTCCTCAGTGTCTTGACTGACCATAGTCAAGAATGCTTGGACTCCTAGGTGGTCCTTGATGTATGCACGTGACATTACAGGAGAGAAGTCCCATAAGGCATCCTTCCAGGCTGATTTCATTAAAAGGGTTTTGCTAGGCTTTCTTGTGATTAGAACCAGGTATTTGTTATGGGGTAGGTAGGGAAAAATCCCCAGCTGGATCAGTGGAAACCTGTAGGTGAAGGGTGTTGCTGTTCTTGGCCAGGAAATCAGAAAAGAGTGGGAGGCTGTGTGTGTTGGATCTCCTTGTAAGCAAGTATACCAGCTCTCTGCCTTGCAAATAGCTCTCCCTGAAAGGCTAGTAATGGTACTAGGATTTTCTAAATCTTTTTTTTTCTCCTTGCTTAGAAGCATTACCTTAAGAATAAATATTGTATTGATTTTTATGCATTGCTTTTATGGATTTTATTTTTAGAACTTATTTAAATGATGCAGGAACTACTTATTAATTTCGGAGATACTTTTGAATTCACAATTCATTAATATCTACAGTGGACCTCTAACATTTGGTCACTTTATCTCTTGGCAGAACTTCTCTCTATTGCTTTGTGGAAATGTCCCTTTCATTTTTATAAGGGACATTTGGGGAGCTGATGTTTGTTTTCATAAAAAGTCATTTGCTGATTTCTGAGGAGCTATTTTGTCTTTTTTTTTTCTTTTTTTTTCCTTTCATACCTTGGCTTTCTGAAAATTTCGATTTGTTTTGGGGGAGAAAAACCCAGACCAACAAAGCTTCCAGAGAAGGGATCATTGTATGCTTATCTATGAACATCCTTCAAAGTCACTCTTTATAATGTTTGCCTTCGTTATTGCTTCTCATGAAGGGAGGCAGAGTTTTATTCCTGTTTTATCAAGTTTCCACAAAATGTGTTGTCCCTATTTCTTTCAAGAAGAAAAAGTTATACAGTGAAATTTCACCTTCATTTCCCCTCAGATTTAAGTTAGCATGGATAAATTGGAAGTCTGCTACAAATAAGGAAGAAAAGATTAATTCTTCCACGACACATGTGAAATAAATTTACTTGCTCTGTCAGAAGACTAGAGATAGAAGACATGATGAGTTAAAAAAATAGTGATAAGGAAATAAACCGGTGGATAGTTTTCATTCTGCTTTCAAGATCAGCATTATGTTTATTTGTTATTTATTAGTACAGCAGCAAAAGGTCACTGTGCAATTTATGGTAAGAAAGACCATTATCGCTGGCTCTGTCATTTTTTATATAAGAAATGAGGGATGAATATAACAAACAATATATAACAAAATATAACAAAGAATAGGGAAGAGATATGAGTGGGAAGGTACAAGTAACGTGGATGTGAGCCCATGATTGGTCCAGTTTTATCAAGTACGGTTCACTTCTTGAAAATAAAATTAATACATCACATTTAAAACTTCCTTAGATGTTTACTCACAAGCACCACAGAATGTGTAGCAGCTGTAATATTTGGAACAGACTTTCAGGGAGAAAGGGTCATGGTCCGGCAGTGTAGCCAGGGTGATGTTTCTGTGGTGCAGTGATGTACAGCAGTCTTATGGAGTAGTTACAGCCAGAGCCTAATGCTTAGGAGGAACAGGCTAAATAGCATCTTTGAGGATGTAACTTGGAGCATCTCCCTTACTTAAAGTAATATAATGAAGAACAGAAAAAAAGAGATGCTCTATTACAGTATTGATCATGAAACATGTAAAACCATGAATGTGAACAAATGGGAGTAAATTTGGAAGGAAAATTGTTGCAAGGTAAAAGTGGAAACTACTTTCCCTGTCCAGTATTTACTTGATTGTCCATACCTTATTTGATAAATTCATAATGTTCACAGTTACCTTACAACACCTGAGTGAGGTGAATGAGTGTTGTTTATAACCCATTTACAGATGACATAACCAAGGCAGCAAAAGTCCAACTGAGCTGCCCAGAATCATTTAGGAAGTCTGTGTCCGAGTGGGGAATTAACTGTGGGACTTCTACGCACCTAAATACCACCCTTATTTATGGGGCTGTTCTTCCTCTGAAGGACTGGGCAAAAATTGTGGTGGTGGATGGAAATAGCCAAGATACAGTAATGGCAGAAGAAAATAGCATTAGAAAAATTAAAGCTTTGCAAACAGGTTCTGAGGTTTCAACTTGGTAATTGAAGGAGTTGGGTAGAATAAAGATTACTGCAGAAGAAAAATTAAATAAACCCTGGAACTGTAGTTGTGAGCATATGCTGTAGGTGTAAAACTGTCTGTCTACAGAAAGAAGCAGAGGCAATCAAAATCCTAAGAGTTATAGGGGCCAAGAGGAATGGGGGGAATTGAGTAATGTTAGTGAAAGAAGTATACATGGAAGAAGGGTAATATATTTTAAGGATCATAGACCCTTTCTTAAACAGAGAATAAGTACTCACGGAAATAGCAGACTTTCCAGAAGGCTTCAGCCTTCATCTAGAAGTTAACTTGATAGATGAGGTTAGGGAACTCCTACAGATATGAGTTCAATTCGCTAGAATACTTTCTTTATTACCAGTATTAATAGCTGCCAAAGTAAATGCACTGAGAGGAGTTTGAGAGTTTGTTATGACCAGAACTTTGACGTTTATGAAAGACTTAACTGGCAGTCATTTTCTTTGCTGAGTGCATAGTGTCTGTTAGTTACAAGATTGGTTTTACTTAAAATTCAGTTTACTAACTGCATTAGCTGTCTTCCATTATGTGTAGTATAGTTTTAGGTGATAAACAGGTTTTAATTATTCCTGGAGTGTTTTTCTTATTTTAGTGTAATACTGGGGGTTTTTTTCCCTTCTCCTAAGTTATATATGCTCCATATAAGTATTGAGTGCATTAGCTAGAAGAACCTTACAGACAGCTCTTTGCTTTTGAACTAAACTCCCATCTTAGTTTCCTACAGATAACTTATATTTACTTTTAATGTTAAGAGCATGACTTCACATTGTGTTCACTGAGTATTATTAACTAGCTGTGCAGTGCTACAGGTTGAGAAGGGGGCAGTATTATTGTTAGTTGGATATTTTCCTTTTGTTTCAAGATAAACTTTTTTTTTTCCCTACTCTACTCTATATGCACACTGCTCCTTAGGTTGCAGATATACTGAGAAATTATTCTGTTTCCAGGTGAGGAGGAGGTGGAAGTGTTTTGGGTTTTATTAATTCTTAAGTGTGCTGTATGAAGAACACATTGTAAAAAATTAATACCATGGTTTTTTTTTCTTCTCTCCTCTCTCTTCACCCTTATCCGCTACTATTTCAAAACTAGGTATCAGATTGTAGTGGAAATAATTCAGGCAACCACAATCAGCAATATTCCCCAAGTGAAGAGGCAGAAAGGTAAGATTCCATTTTGTTAAGTCACATCTGTTGTTTTCATTTTGAAAAGCTGTTTGAACTCCTGACATACATATGCAATCAGTGTGTGTGGGATTTTTAGACAGATTTTAGGAATGCTATGCTTTTAGTATTTCAGTTCTGTTTCATTTGTCTGATTCTTCCAGAAGCTCCCATGGTGTGATTATCCCCCCCACCTCATCTTCATCTAAGCTGATGGATCATGAGAAAGGTCATATCTATGATGCATTTATTTTCAGAATTGCTGCAGCTAGGATTTTTAGCATTACAAATTCGTATGCTGAGAATCTTGCTTCCTCTTTCCTTTTCATACAATCCATTCTTCAAAGTCTCAGTCTGTTTTCCTTTCAAAACACAGAAGAAGGAATGATACAGCATAATTGTCAGACTTTATTCTGACTCTTCATTGTATTACGTTTTTGTGTTGCAATACAGAGTGCTCTTAAGTCCTTCTGCAGTGTTTTGGCAACGTTTGCCTTTTATAAGGCACGTGCATCTTACATTTGTACTTACATTTATTATATATACTGCTTTTTATGGTTCTCAAAATGTACCAGAACTGTGGTATATTTTCAGGAGATAATATTGATGGCAAAATTACGGACCAGATTTTTCCTTGGACGGATATACTTAAGGTACACCATAGCATAATAAAAAACAATGGACAATATAAATTAATTTGTTTGTAAGCAAACAAATCTAAAAGATGTTGCTTTTAGGTTCTCATGTAATCTTTATCTGTCAGGTTAAGAAAAAAAAAATCCCCTTCTAGCTCCTTGTATCACAAAGGAAAGCTTTTAAAAGTGATTCAAGTGTAATGAAAAATGCAGAAGCAGAAAATAAACACGCCATGGGGAGTGGAGGGGAATCTTTGGTCAGTCTGAAGAGCTTGGGGTCCGTGCTCAAGTCTCTGAAAGTATAAGGTTGTCAACACTGATACACCTTTTGTTTATATTCTAAAATAGAGCTAGATGTGCATTCCTACAGGATAAATTGCTTGTGTCAAACCAAGGCAAAAGGAAAAGTAGGCATTGGTTTTGCTTGAGTGTACATTAGGAAAGAGATATTGATATTTCTCAGATGAAAGTTAATGGAAAGCCTGTTTCATAAAGTAATAAAATGAGAACAGGGAAGTTAACTCTGAGTACGTTACAAAAAAATCAATTGTGCTATGCTTGTATTTCCATTTGTGCTGCCATTGGTCTTTGTTGTGACAAGAATTGATTTGGGGAATATTTTTATATAGTTTAGGTTCCTACAATTAATTACTGTCTCACTCTCCTCTGTCTCACTTGGGTTTATCTAGTTAACTATCCACTGTTCTAAATCCTGAACAGAAGATGTTTTTCTGAAGCTACAAGTGTCTGGTACTGCGTCTGCAGTAGATATAAAAAGATTATTGCTATTTATTCTGCCAAAGTAGATCTGGTTCCACTTATTCTGTGGTGAAGTTGGTTCTGCATTTTTATGGGCTCTTGACTTTAACCTGTATTAAAAAAAAAAAAAAAATCCAGCAGAAATGCCACTAGCTGGTGCACCAAAGTTTTGTGTTAAGGTATTGACTTTTATTATTAGTTTAGTCCTATGGCAACCTTGTATGTCATTTAAGAGTTGATTACCACTGCTGACTATATTAGCCAGTGGGGCTATTGTGGCTAAACCTTTTACTTATTAAATAGCCAATGGTTATTCACATTGTGCTGAAGAAAAAGGGACATTTTTTGCTTGACACATATGGAACAATATGTCCAACAGAGGCATACAATACAATCTTATTATAGTTCACAAAAGTCTAAGGCAGATTTCTAATCTGTTTTGAGTTATTTTGCTATAGTTTTCATCTACCAAAAATTTTCAGGCTCAGTCTTTAAAAGAGCTATCAAAACTGAAGAGGGTTAAAATCTAGTTCTGAAGGCTTTTTTGTTTTTTGTTTTTCCTGAAGTAGGTGGAGACATTTTTCCTAATGTGGTAATGAATCTAACATGTTCCTGAATTTTAGGAAGAAAAGTTTAAGGAAAAAAGGTGTGCTACCTCCCTTAAAACAAAACAAAGCCAACAAAAACCCCAGCACAGCTCACTGCTGATACAAAGATTGTTGAACTCTTGTAGAACAGACCATCACATTACTTATGTCATCTTTTGATGTTTCCCTTTCTGGATGCCACAGCATACTGCTACCCCTGCAACAGCTGGATTTCATGGTGAATAACTAAATGTAAGCTTTATGCAAAATGGAAGCGTGTTTGCACAATCTCATTCTGTCTTTATTTTTTCAATCTGTTCCCCCAATACCTGCTTCATACCTGTAATAATGTGTGTGAGCATGGATGTTTGATGTACATGACAGTCTCCCCTTTCCTGCTAGTAAATGAGCTCTTGCCTTTGGGGTCATGGGCATCTCTTAGCTTTGATTCCAGCCTGGTGACAGATAGTCTTACTGGTAGGTGTTTCCTGTGGCAAAGTTGAGTCCTGAAAATGTAACTGCTTCTTTAGTGCCTGGCTGCTCAGCTAGAGCAGCGAACTTCAGCTGGCCAGCAGTCTGTCGAGCCTGGTATCTGCTCTCAGGCTGTAAGAATACAGCAAGTGTAGAATAATATGTACATGGGTGTAGTCTCAGCCTCCATCAGTTTGAGGCATGGGAGCTTCCTGAGGCAGCATTTTCAATAGAAAAAGGTACAGCAACAAATGTGAAGAGCACTTAGTGCAGCAGGAGTGGCCAATACTCTGCAGCAGTGAGTGCTTAGCTAATCTCTAAGCAAAGTGTTGTGCAAGTACATGACTAGCAATAAATATGCCTGAGCATGATTGTGTACCTTTGCTATGGGTTGAGGAGACATAATTAAGTCTCTAAAACTGACAAAAAATATTTAGTTTATAAAAAGATGAGGTGTCTATTATTAAAGGATGAGTAGCCTGAGGATCAGGTTTCAGACTGATGACTTCTCATGTGAGCTACAGTTGTCTGACTTCTTTTACTATTTTACCTGGTGATACCGAAGTATACCTATAATGTTGGTGCCCAGGGGGGTTGGAGAGGAAGGCTTGTCCCTCAGCAAGGACAGGGTTCTTTACACTTGATTTAACTAGTGTTGGTGCCACCTGTTGGCAAAATATGTAGCTGTTAGGGCCCTCTAATAAAACAGAAAGTATTTTAAAGTACTTCTAAACATCATTGTAGTAAAAAATACTCTGCAGTAAAAAAATGGCATGTTATAGGGTCTTTTTTCTTTTCAGATTTCTATCACTTGAATCTTCTGGCATGTGAGCGTAGGAGAGCAAAAGAAAACGTACAAAAGCATCTGATTCATGTTAAGCAGTAAGTTTTACATTTGACTCCCTGAGAGAGTCAAATGTCCTAAAAGGTTGAGATACAAAATAATTTGAGAGGTTCATAGTGCGATGCCTGTTGTGGGTGGATGATACAACTTCTGTGGACAGGAGAATTGCTTTTGATCATTGCTAAAGCTGAGTAAGAAACCTAATGTAGCGTTAGTGTCTTCAGAGGTGTTGATGGCTTAATTTTGCAGTGGTGCAGGCCACCGTAAATAGAAGCTGTTATCTTGCGTGCTGACACTATGCTACTTCCCTCATTTACACTTGCACAAAACTGCTGAATCTGATGCGTACATGTATCTGCATTACTTCTCTGAACTGTGTATCCTCTTCCAAAATGGTCAGGTCACTCCAGCAGTGGCTGTAGGAGGAGGCTTGGTTTTGTTTGGTGTGTGGTTTGTGGTGGTGTCCGCCCCACCCCCACCCCCCCTTGTTTTTTCTTCCTATTCATACTTTTGAACTGTGCTCTTCTCTGCAGTCACATGTGCTCTGGTTGGAAGAATTGCATCTTTCCACATCTGTAACTGTAAAACTCTCTCCTCATCTTGGCTTTTGATAAGGATTCCTTGGAAGTACTTAACCAAATTTGAGCTAAATTTTAGGTATTTTAGGGGTTTTTTTACAAAATCTATGTGTTAAAGATTTTGAAGGACTAGAAATGCTTATCTGAAAATGTTTACTGCATTTTGATCTAGTAAAGCAGTTTGTAAGATGACAAATACGCAGATCAGTCATTGTAGCATGAGTGAGAGAGGATCCGAGTTTCTAGAAGCAAAAGTAGATCTTAATTTTTTCTAAAGAAAAGGCTTCAAAAAACAATCATGAAATAGCAACAGAAGTAAGTCAATATAATAATTTGATATTTGCTGTAATGTGAATAAGAAACTGTTTAAATACACCAGTTCTAATTTTAACAGCTGTGTTTTTGTTTCTTCTCTTACTGATATTATATTACAGGATCCTACAAGAATTTTAGGAAGTATCCCATTTTACTAGCTGCTGTTTAAAACAAAAACCCATGAAGGCATGTACCTTGTCTTAGGGCAAAACAGAGCAAATCTCTTGACAGATTTCTCCCTCCTCCCCACCAACACTGTAAAGGGATTTGTTTGATTTGCCTTCTAATTTTCTGTGCCCTCCACTTTATATGTGACTTCACAGCATAACCGGAAACTACCCTTGGATGATGGGATGGGACTGTTTTTCAGATACCACATTGTAATCTGACTCCAGGTCATCCCTGCTGAGAAAACTACTCCTTTTCAAGCAGGGATTGTGAGACAGATTGAATAAGCAGCCATTTCTGTATGGAGAGATCTGCTGTGTGGCAGCAGCAGATTTCTCCTGCTGAGCGTTCCCACTGTGCGTCTAGATATTTGCTTTTATAAGCAGAGCTGATGACTGGTACAGAAACAGAACTGTCTGTGGGCAGGCTTCTTAGGTACTCTGGTTCTGAAAGAGGCTTGAATGTTTGGCTGTAAAAAGAGACTTTTCTTTTAGAAACTGGGGCTCCAAGCTAACATGGGTGTGTGGGTTGTGATGCGTGGGTTTTGTCAAGATGATAATTTAGACTGAAGTAAAATGGATACTTCTGCATTCCAGCACATTACAGATGCCATCTAACTTAATTATGACAAAACGGTATTATCTTCCCCCATCCTCAACACAGGAATAAACACGCGTACGCAGTTAGTTATTTTTGCATAGCTTTTTGGCAAGGCTCAAAGAGCTAATGTGCTCAAGCAGTAAGTGTAGAGGGAATCCTTGTGGATGAAGGTGAAGGTTACAGTGACTCTGATCGTGGTAGACTGGTTTGCTTTGATTTATGATTTTTCAGACCAATTTTATAGAGGAAGTTCTTCTTTCTTCTCCTGAGATTCTTTGTGTGTGCTGGTGATGGTAATGCATCTTGTCCATGGTTGGTTTGGAGAGATGCTGTCACGGAATAAGATTTTTTTTTTTACACTGTTTTGGTCTAGTAGCAATTTAGGATTTAGTAATATTTTTGAGATCACAAAATTACATTGTATAGTTCTTAACGCTTAAGCATCAGCCAATTTAACAGAGCAATTCAATGGAATTTGTTAAAATAGTGACTTAGTTAAAGATTTGAGAATGGCAAGGGTCACCTGAAACTTAGAGCAGAGTTGCACACACAGTGGGGTTTAAATGAAATCACATATACACACAGACAGGCAGACAGTTTAAATCAAATTGCACGCGTGCACGCGCACACACACACACACAGAGGCTAACCTGTGATTAAAATTTCCCTTTCCATGAGTTTCATGAATTACTCACTTTCATGTGCCGGCATTCATCAACGGACAGTCAGTGAACCTTGTGAATTCAGGCCTTTGAGTCCTCGCGAAATCGTCGATGGACGATCCTTCAATCCTCGCGAAATCTACCCTGAGAGGCATCCCCGCTCAGGGGGGGACACTGGGGCACACAGCCCGCTGCGGTCCCGGAGTGCTCCAGAGGTCTCATCTTGGGATCGCTATTTATAGGATCTCGAGATGATTGAGGTTGGTCAGTATCTCCTAATTTGGCCACAATTCGTGCTGAGTCATTCTGGTATACAGTTCAGGCAGGAGACTGTCCAGGTACGGCCAGGGGGTGCCTGACCACCCAAGCCCCAGACTACTGCCCTTGCCACCAAGATAACAGCACAATGGCGGTTTTCCCACAGCATGCGTGGCTTATTCTGCTATCTCCGGGTGGTCCTGATGTACCGTTCAAGCAGCAGACAGCCCAGGTGTAGCCAGAAGGTGCCTGGCACCCAAGTCACTGTACTTGTGACTAAGATAACAGCATGACAGGGCTAATCCTGATATCTCAGAGCAGCCTGTGGGGCTGCACCACCACAGATGCCCATCAGTGAAAGAGAAAGGGGAGGGGCTGACTGGTCAGATAGAAGTGAGCAAAGGGAACGCAGGAACCTACAGACAGAGGCTATATGTGGCGGATATTATTTTATTGTATAGTATGTACTTACTCCCTTGCTCAAATTTATCTTACTGCTGCTTTGGTTTTTGTTTTGTTCAGCTGTGGCTGTGACGTGGGAGGCTGTGTTGCGCTACGTATTGCTAATGATCAGTGCCTAAATTCTCTATGATCTCCCTTTAAGTCCCTTCCCCCAGACCTGTTGCCTGAAGTGTTTGGGATTTGGCACTTTTTTTACTCATTCTCTTGTGTGATCACGTTAGAGCTGGTTTTCCCTTTGCTTGTACCATGGGCAGTAGAAGAACCGTGCGTACTGTTCTTCTCAAAGTCTGGCCTGCTCTTGCAGAATTGAACAAATACTTTTCCAGGCCTACACAGGCTTTGAAAACGTGTAATTCAAAGTTTCTGAAAGTTCAAAGAGGTCTGTAATGATTGGTAAATTATATATAGAAGGTTACGGTTACTGTTGATATGAAAATGTTAAATCGGTGTTTGCTATTTAAATACTTCAGCACGGCATTAAGTAAGCACTGCATGTGCTTAACTCGGCTCTCACAAAAAGTCTTGCAGAAATGCATACAGTGTTGCGCATGTGTGTGGCTCCTTCAGAGACTAGTCAGATGAATCAGCGCTGTTGTACATGCTGCCAGGTATTAGGTATCTGTAGTTCTTGAAGCTGTAAAGGAACAAGAGGTTGTACTTTCAGTTTTAATCATGTTTTTGCCATGTATAACTTTGCAGCTAAAATGAGAAATCTTTGCTTTATGTGCTGCTACTATCAAGAGAGGGGACAGTTCGTGAAGTACTACAATACAATTTAGTTTGCGCTTTAAGCAGGCTTTACACATGTCTTCATTTACATTATTTTTGTTGTATCCTTTGCTGTGGTTTATGGTAATAAAGTTTGTGTGGCATTTGGTGGCATGACTATCATTTGCAAGGCCCAGCATTCTGACTGAAAAATGGATGGTGTGAATATGTACTGAAGTTTAATGTATTTAATGCATATAAACCTGACTAAGTAGCAAAACTACCAAAAAAAGAAGATGAAAAAAAATTTGATTTGGGGAATCCATTCTCAGAAATGTTTTTGGTGGGTTCTAGGATCTGCTCCTGGCCTAGTTCAAACCAAGGTAGTTATGAGTGATTCAGAAGAGAATGTGGAAGCTTTGTCAGAAATCACTGTAGATGTGCAAAAATGCATGGAGTAAAAAGATTTGCACAGATAGCTTAGCTTTGATTGCTTGGTAAGTTTAACTCATTTGGATCATTTGCATTTTAATATTGTTCAGTGCAAATTGGATTGTCCACAGCTGTGGATCGATAAGCAGAGCTTGAAATTCTGTTTTTGGTACTAATTGCATTTGGATGCCCTTGGGAAGGGTGCACAGTACCCCTCTGGGGTTTTGAAGTTCCTCCATGGCAGCACATGTCTTGTCAAAGTGTCCCCTGGTAAGGACAATTATTTTGGAGGAAGTTACTACAGGACCGTTTGCTCCTTTGGGGATAGAGGCCCTGCTCAGCAGTTGCTGGTAAACATGTATGCCACTCACATAGGGAGGGAGAGCCAAAGAAGCATCTTTCTTGTGTTGCTGATGAGTGATTTTGTTTGTTTTTAATAATAATTAAAAAAAAATTCGCCAAACAGTAAAATTGTTACTAGTAAAAAAAAAAAAAAATCCAAAGGATGCATTTTCTTTCCTTGCATCTTGATGAAACAGTGTCTTAGTAGCATATATCTATTCCTTTTCCATTTATTGGAGCTTGCTGAAGGGTATATGAGTAAATGCAAGCCTTTTCTTTTGTAACTTTCTGGTTTTATTTGGGTTATGCAGTGATACCTGAATGTAGTGAATGCCTTTGCTGATATTCAGAAATGGCAAAAAAAGGCTCTTAATTAATTTCAGTACTTTGGTGGTGGTGGGATCAGGCAAGAATAGGTTAAAAAGAGAACTTCTCTTTATAGCTTAAAATATCTTTTTGATAGGGTTTAATATGAAAAAAGCAGAGCAGTTTAGATCTGAAAATTTGAGAATTCTCAAAAATCTCAAAAGGAGCTTAGGGTTAGGAGGAAAACCAGATACTCCTAACCTTCCCCAGTTGACATGAAAATGCTCCTCCTGATTTCTGTTAGCTTCTCTTTCATACTTTGGAAGAGGGAAGTCATGTTCAGTGTTTGTCCACTCTTCTACACCATGCCTCTTCTGCACTGCAGCACATTAGCCACACTCCATGCTGGGTTGCTCCTCATCAGCCTCCTGTTTATTTGTGAAGGGACAACCCTGCCAGGCTTTCACAGTGACTAGTCCTATTTGTCCATGGAGCAGGAACAGGCTGGCAGTGTGATCTTCATCATTCTGTCCCAAACGTTTCTTACATGGAGTGGCTCCTTATGGATATGAAGAGCTGAGTGAGGCAAATATTTTTGAAGGATCTTTGCTAACAAAGTAAGTAATCACTGGAAGCAGGTGGGATGTAGGGCTCATTAGCCTCACCTGGAGGCCTGCTGCAATTACAGGATGATAAGACTTCAGGTAAAGTAGACATGCTTACTTTGAAAACCCTCCAAGAATGCCTTGTTTTCACTAAGAAGGCTGCTTTTATTTTAATAAGACTGAATGATCATTGCATGGCACTGGTCATGGGCTTTCAAAGTGTGGGTTTTCAGGTATGCGTTTTGAGCCCAAAATATTTAAACTATTGAGAGAATTGAGAACTTTTAAAAATCATCTTAGTGTCAAGTGCAGGAGGGGAAATGTTGGATTTTAATCTTCACCTTAAACTGCTGTCCATGTATTTGTATTAGCTGTAAATGTTTTAAATTGAGGGGGAGAGCTATTTTGTCCTTAAGGTCTCTTCCTGCCTTTTGTTGTTCCCCTTTTTTTTCTTATTAATACTGGTACTTCTGGTCAGGGAACTGAAACACTAAATTAAATGCTCTGCTGACTTCCCTGTGGAGATAACATGCTAGGAAAACAGATGGCTTTTTTTTTTTTTCATGGTAAACTCACTTTATCATTTGCTTCGGCGAGTATCGTCTCTGCAGTTCACTATTATGTGGCAGCTCAGATGCAAATCATACTTATCCATTAAAACACTAACAGTCTTTGAATCAGGAAGGTTCCCTACCAACATACATAAATACATGCAGCGAATAAAGTGAGATTAAAAATATGGGAAAAGACACTGGGAGAATATCTGTACTCACATTACATGTAGAAATTCAGGGAGCTCCATGTACCTTGAGTTGTCTTTCAGTATACAAGTGACAAAACTTACGGTCACATGCAGTAGTTATATGTGGCTTTGAGGGGGAAATAAAAGGATGAAAACAGTCCTAAAAGGAGAAGGTACCGTAATGTATTAGAAATGTGTTTAAAAATACCTGTTTTGAATCATTCCGAAGAGATTTCCTTTTTCTGTGTATGCATTCACAAGCTTAGCTGTCTGGTTGTTTCTTTCTAGTGACTGTTTTGAAAATGGAATGCTGTTTTCATCTACATCGTTTTACTAGCATTTGACATTTCAAAAACATAGTAGAATATATCTCTATTATTTATCCCTGAGCAATCAATTAATCCAGAGCCAAGTACATGCCAGGTACTTTGCTACCGAGCTCTAGTTGCAGCCTGCTAAAGCGGGAGTATTACCATTGAACAAGAGGAAAATAAAACCAGTGTATAAATGTGAATCAGTTGCATCCTGCAGATACAAAACAGGAATGACTTCAATGCAGTAGGGTTTCTTAATGTGCTTTATGTGCTGCTTCTTTTTTTAGGCCCTGGTAATTAGCTGAAGAGGCTGGAATGTGGAATACACAAACATTACACCTTTTATTACCAACTCTTACTCAGCTGACTGTCATCTTCATGTTACTTCACTATTTAATAGTACTGTGCAGTCTTGATGTGGCATTATAAGATTTTTTTTTTTTTTTTTCCCCTTAGTCATCTGACCATTTTGAGTGAGCTTCGGTCAGTGGTGTTTTCTGGAGGAGATATTGTATGATGTGCTGTTTGCATCAGGCTCAAGAAATTTGGATTTGCAAATGAGATGCGTGGGAACGTGTAATGCTGGGCTGGAGGGGATTGAGTCCAGTCCCTCATGACTCTAGGCAGTCAATATTATGTTCAGTAAGGTACATAAACCATCAGCTCCATGTGTTGTTGTACGGCATGGCTGTAGGTAACTTCCTAACGCCACCTGATAAATGTACATCCTGTAGTACAAGTCTTGGGCCTGTGTCTTGCAATAAGCTGTGGGAAGAGAGCTGGAGGGGTCAGATTTCACTGGACATTTGAATAAGGATTTTTTTTCTGAACTGTTTTATATAAACCCTTGAGGTATCATTGGAGAATGTTTCAAAATCATCATTCTGTTTCAAAAGCAAATCCATGTGCCCCTGTGCATAGTTGATTCCTGAATGACAAATGCTTTGATCGGGCAGGTCACAGAGGCAATGGTGCGATGATGTTTTCATGTTGTAAAAGACTGTCTTTTGATTTGCTTTATTCTTAGATTCAAAAGGAAAAGAAACTGCAGCAATGAAAGCTGACCTACTGAGGGCTCGCAATGTGAAGAGGTATATTAATCAGCTGACAGTGGCAAAGAAGCAATGTGAGAAGAGAATAAGGCTCCTGGGAGGGCCTGCTTATGATCAGCAGGAAGATGGCATTTCTGATGAAGGCGATGGCCCTCAGAGTCAGAAGGTATAAATCAAATAGCACATGCATTGTCTGAAGGTCATTCTAAATGTGTTAGCACTGGATCATGTTAGCCTCACTATCATTAATCCCTCCTTTCCCCCAGGAGTCAAGTATAAATTAATTGCTGCATAGTTTATTTATCTTGGGAAAAGGTAACTGAAGTACCCAAAAAGACATACTGATCATTCAGCGTGGAATATTGCTAACTGTGAAACTTCATAAAGGATTGAGTGGCTCATAAGCATGTGTGATTCTTCAGATATACTGCATGTAGGGAGTTAATAAAGACACAGTAACAGCCTTTCTGAAGGTAGCAACTTGCTTTCAAATAAAAGATGGTGAACGTATGTGCAATGTTTCATTGGCCCTTGTTATATTTACTGTAGGAAATACTTAGGGGTTTTGCAAATACTGAGTTATTCAAAAGCAAACACTTACTTGTGGAAGGCAATTGACAAAATTAAGGGCAGTCATTGCAGAAAAACTCTGGTAAAGCTGTTGACCGAATGCTGATTTTCAACATCACTGTAGCCTGGAATTGAAAAAATTACTGTTGTGTCAGTCAGCATCTACAAAAATAAAATCATGGCTACTTTTCCTTGCTAAACTTAATAAGTTTAGTGACTTCCTTTTGTAATCTACTCTGTCCTGTTTGGGCAAAGCATAGTAATTGATGTATTCAAATTAGAAAGATGATTTTATCTTTTTCGTGTAGGTAGAGGAGAAGTTATCTCTTCATGTAGGGATCTTTAATTTTCGTTATGTCCTTATAATAATTGTAACTTAATGACATGTAAGAAAAAGTTGCATGACGGAGAAATAGTTCTTACTATTTGTGTTTTGTCTTTCTTGAGGAAGGTCTGAAAGAGAGCAATTCCCTACCCCCCACTCATCCTTAAAGCATGATTTCAGATGGTGTGTCATAGACTGTGCCAAGGCAGTCCTGATCTGTTTCCTGAAGTTGGGTGTAGCGAGAGGTGCCAAGGAGAAAAGGAAAGAGGGAAGCATGTGGCAGCACTGCATGAGCCACTGATGCCACTCTTGGTACCCGCTGAGATGTTATGGACTTTCCAGGATAGATGCATGGTAACATAAGATTGTTCAGGAACAGGGTTAAGTAGTGAAGCTGCACTGGATAGGGACAGGGATTGGTCAGAAGTATAATAAAATATAATATTATTATAATTAAAATGAAAGGAAATCCTGTTGTTAATGCTGCATGGTTTATGACCCAATGGATTTTTGGTGGGAGCTGCTGACTCAGGGTTATATCTTGCAAATACACCCATGAGCAGCGCCATATTGGGTTAATGGTACTATTAATAGGAATAAAGACTCCTTGCACAGGCATTTGTTGTAGTGATGGTGGAAACAATGGGATCCGGGGCTGCTCTGCTTCCAAGCTTTTGACGTGTTTCTATGAAGAAGCCGTAGAACCTCTGCACACCCATGTCAGCATAGAAAATAGGAAAACTGCTCTCTTCTGTTGTCCCAAACTTTCTATTGCTGGGAAAGAGGCTGAGGGAGGCTGGATGAGAGACAGAGGCCATGCTGTTCTCTTCTGATCACAGAAAAATGCCCAGGGCTTGGCTGAGGGAGAGGACTCTCTTCACTGTTGCTTCTTCCCATCCTCTTCCTGCATTGTTGTAGCTGCAGTCTGGGTTCTTATTTCAAGGCAGCCAGTGCTATTTTGGATGCTGGCCCCTCCTATGTGGGCAGTATTGACTGAACACTCAGGCCTTTTTCTAAGCAAAAGGGAAAGGCGTTGTTTGGGATTTAGTAGATAAGCTAATGTTGCTATGGCACTGCTGGTGGCCCATGACTTCTCTTTAGAGTCTGGCTGTGCCAGCTTTTCTGTTAAGCTAGCACTTAACCTGCAGAATAACTAGCTTGTGTAGAAGAAACTGCAAGTTTGCCTTCCTTTCTTCAACTTGCATGAAATAGGTCAGCAATGGTGTTTTGAATTATTATTTTATGTAAGTATAGTACAGAAGCTTGAATACATGTGATTAACTTTGGGGAATTTTTGGTACTAGTTGAACAAAGAACAAATTGACTAGTGACCTAAACTTGTATTTTGGTTTCACTTCTGCATCCTACAGAAAGCTTTCTCTTTCCTGTAGTAGTAGGGGAGTGATAGCATTGCTGGTAAAAGTCTTTAATGCATGTTCTGACTATGGGCTTAAATGTGGAGGTGGATTATTTGGAGCTGTCAGCGTTCTCTTACAGATTTAAGAAACAAAAATTATGTGCTTTGAAATACTCTCCCCCCCCCCCCCCCCTCCCACCAAGCCAAATAATAAAATCTANAAACTGTCAGTTTTCTGTTTGATAAATATATAAAAGTCACAGGACTGTAGAGACTTTGTACATGCTTCACTCACCTCATTATCCTGAATCCGGGTTCTCTAGGGAAATCCTGAATGTGTGAATTATAATCAAATGTTTATAAGCAAACAAACCCCAGCTACTCTCTGAATCTGAATTCCGTCATTAGCTCTGATACTGATTTATGCTCTGCCCTGGGTGTTAGATTTGCTTTCAGAGAAAATGCAGTTTGAGTTGGTGTAATATATAAAGCATCTCTTCTAATCGACTTATGGTCAGTGCAGTTTTAGTCCTTTTTCTTAGAAACTGTACCTGCACAGTACTGCAGTAATTAATTGAGTTCTTGTTGTCTGTGTTTATTCCACAAACCATTTGTTTGATCTCTTGTGTTCAGCGCAACAGCTACATCACCACATTTGTGAGATTTGATGTGTGGAGTCACAGCATCTCCTTAGTGGAGCTGTTTTGTGAACTGCGGGCTTTAGGAGGAGCTCTGGGGATCTGATCCTTGACTAGCTGTGAAATAGCAAGGAACCACCCGAGTGTATTTTGAGGCACAGGCAGTTCATGCTCATAATCCTACTGATGAGGACTA
>WAAD01031044.1:37119-66643 GCA_013389945.1 Fregata magnificens
CTAATTATAAAACTGTCAGTTTTCTGTTTGATAAATATATAAAAGTCACAGGACTGTAGAGACTTTGTACATGCTTCACTCACCTCATTATCCTGAATCCGGGTTCTCTAGGGAAATCCTGAATGTGTGAATTATAATCAAATGTTTATAAGCAAACAAACCCCAGCTACTCTCTGAATCTGAATTCCGTCATTAGCTCTGATACTGATTTATGCTCTGCCCTGGGTGTTAGATTTGCTNCAGCTACATCACCACATTTGTGAGATTTGATGTGTGGAGTCACAGCATCTCCTTAGTGGAGCTGTTTTGTGAACTGCGGGCTTTAGGAGGAGCTCTGGGGATCTGATCCTTGACTAGCTGTGAAATAGCAAGGAACCACCCGAGTGTATTTTGAGGCACAGGCAGTTCATGCTCATAATCCTACTGATGAGGACTAAGTTGAAACTCCTGCAGAAGACGTTGCTTCCACCACATCCGTGGATAGGTGCTGATTTAACTGGTGACTGAACAGATTTGCACTGTGATTTCTGAGCTTCAGATTGTGAGATCACGTTATGTCAGGATGCCTCATGGTACAGAATTTGGGGATATAAAGACAGCGAGCTTCAATTGTTGTTCCCCTGTTGCCTGAAGATGGGGCGTCTTATGACAGAAGTAAGTTCATGAACATCTGAGTCTCAAGGCAGGGATTTTTCCATTAGTATACATGCAATAAAATACCCAGGTACCTTATGTAGTATATACTTCCCGATAGGTAACTAATCATTGCATTTGGTTCAGCTACTGCTGTATATGACAAAGATATCCTTCTGATGACTTGCCTCTTTTTAAAAAATAATAGGAAGAATATATGCTTTAATTTTAGTCAGCGTACAGACAAAGCATTAGTTAATGGTTTTTTAAAATGCAGCTTGGAAAGAGACACATATTTTTCCAGCATTATTTTTTACATTCCTCTTATTCCTGTCCTCTACCAAAACAAACAAACAAACAAACAAAAAAACCCCAAAAAACCCAAATTAAAAAAAAAAAACCAAATAAAAACAGAAGTCCTGCAGTCTGACTGTGTGCCATCATCACAGCAGAAAACCTCCACTGCTGACCCAAATTCTGTTCACCTCACCCATGATTTGCAGTGCTGTTACTAGCTGTATTGTGGCTATTCATTATAGGCCAATGTGGTTGTAGCAAATGGGAACCTGGCGTGTTGCAAAGAAATATAGTACAGTGCATCTATGTCGTGTCTGGTGCCTATACAGGCCCTTCCAAATTAAGTCGTTTTATGGTCCTCTCCAGAGAGAGGCTGTGACTGTCTTTAGGGACTTGCCAAGACCAGGTCTCTGCTTTGTAGGGCCAGGAACAAGGCTCTTCTGGGTGCATATGCTAGGGATGATGGTTAAAGCACCCCACTTGGGGGAGAGAGGGGTTGAATCTAGTCCCTTCAGAGCCTGTGACCAGCTGTGGTATATTAGTTACTTTCCTGTTGGAGTAGGGAGTGGATGTGGCAGCACTAAAGCTGCTGGTTTTTCCGAACCTGGAAGCTGCTCTTGAGTTAAAAGGAGTTGAAGGGTTGCTGGTGAGGCTGATAATTGTATGATGATATCTGCTAACTGGATATTAGATTTGAGGGTGTACACATGCCCCAATGCGTGCATATGTGCCACCATAGCTTAGAGCTTTGTACTTCAATCCAAGGTGATACTGAGTCATAAAATGATCTTTTGCTGAGGATTACAAATGACTGCAGAATCTCGTTCTTTAAATCAGACAAGGAAGGATCCTCCACAGAATACTTCCTGGATTGCGTGCATTTTATAACAACTTATCACCTCAAACCTAAAAACCTCTCTTGTCCATCATGGTTGTCATTGAAGTCTTGATAATGTTTATAGTACAGTGTTTGTAACACATTTAATAATGCCAGGATAGTCAAGCCTTCAACAAACAAACAAAAACCTAAAAAAGTTTGTGAGGTCTCATTTCTGCAAGAGAAGTTTAAATAAGCTTTTCTGTCTATTAATTTATTTTGTTGAAGTATTTCAGTTTGCAAGGTAACTATTGGGAGGTTTGTGTGACAGCTTTATTAGGCACCACTACTTTAATTACCATGGGGCACCTGTGCAATGGGTCCTTTGTTAGGCGAGAGGGATGGTTGCACTTGCCTTGCTCCCTGTGGCAGCACTTACCCACAATTACCTTTGAGAGGGGATGTTTGTTAATTACCCTCCTTGCTGGCAGCGTGGGTGGGGATACCTTGGATAATAGAGGCATAGAGACCAAGGTGACCTCTTGCTCAAGAAGTGATGGTGTGTGCTCCACATTGTGAGTGATTTATTACCTCTGCTGTCATTTACAGAGCTGAGAGTCCTGGAGATGGTGAAGATTTCTGTTCAAGAGGCTGGAAGACCCTCTTCCGCTTGTATTTTAAATCATTGTCCTTGATAAAATGATTCAACAGAATGTATGATGGTGCACAGCAATGAGGCTAAAACGCAGACTGGCCTTTGAATTGTCATCTCTGTGTTATTCTCTTCGACAGTCTGATCACCATTTCTGTCATAAGCCTAGCTTCAGCAAGCCTCTCTCTGTGCTGTTCAATGAGGGTTATAGAGTGAGCTCTGAAAGGCAAAAGTTTTATGTTCATATACCTGAATAGCTCTTAAGCTAAGAGCAAGCCATGTCCAGACAATATTGGTATGGTGAAGGATGAAGAGAAGAATGGTACATGACTGTTACTGAGGAATTTGAAAGTGAAAATGAGCATTTCAGCTGAGACAAATGCAACTTACTTCAACCCAAAATTTGGGGGACCTGTTTCAAACAAAACATGGGTGGCTACAGTTTTTAAAGAACCTTCTTTAGCTTGGTTCATTAAGGAAGTGACTTGTGCTAGTAATTGTGTACATGCACGTGTATGTGGTTTCCTCCCATACAGCTTGAGTCCAGCGAACCGTTTTTCCTAAATGTAACTTGGTGTTAGAGTCTCACAGGTACTAGGTTTAGGAAAATAGGTGGCCATCACAGAGAGAGAGATGCTGATACATGACCTGAATAACGTTGTTATTAGGTATTGGAAAACCCATATTAGAGAAATTATTAATGCCTCAATCTTGGTTGGAATTCACGTCTCGCTCTGTACCAAATTATCTTTGCTATAAAATGCAAAGTCATAGGAAGCTAAGATTCATTAGCCCCAGTGCTTAAGGACCTGCTTTTCTTTTCAAAGAAAAAGGTGTGGGTTGGTTGGTGTCTGTGAGCTACCAAGCAAGAGACCAAGACCACTCTGATGTATTTGGATTCCTAGTGATATAAGTAATGGCACTAAATGAGCTACATAAAAAGTGGTTCAGCTGCTAGACTGAAAAGTTGGAAGGGGTGTTTAGTTTTGATAGGGTGTTTTGAAAATCGGTCCTATTTTTTGAAGAAAGTCAAGGTTGTTCATTTTGTTCAATGTGGGAAGATCTGTTCATTTTGTCAGGGAGATGTTTTGTTTTCAGGTGTTTGTCTTAAAGAAAAGGCCTGGATTCACAGAAATAATAGAGGATGAGGAAGTGATAATGGTTTTTTAATCCAACGGCTTAATGGCTGCAGCATCTGCTTGGGTGTGGGAAGTCTGTGTTTCATTTTGTTTCCTGCTTGATGTACACCCTCCTCTCATCTCAGGAAGAGTCCTGAGCATTATATTACAGCCCGTACTCTTCCCTGGCTGCATTTCTGATAGATGCTTTTCAATAACACTCAGTTAATGGGTACTGGCCACCAAATGCCCCAGCTGCCAGGGTAAAGAACTACACTCCATCTTTTCTGTGCCCCTGGGAATAATTGAGATACATCTCAAAGCTCTGTGGCCTGTGACGTGGAAACTGCTGGTGTTACTCTTTGTTTGAATCAAGCAAAGAATAGATCAGTTAGCTTTCAGCTTGTCTCCTCTGCCTTGCAGTAACATTAGAAGTTAAATTTTTGGCAATAGCATTTCATGAATGTCTTGAAATGCCATCTTAGTCCTTTGAAATGTAGTCTTACCTCCTGGACAGAAAACATGTTGAAACATTTTCTATCTTGGTAGGAGCATAGATGCATTCATCTTCTAAATACTTACAGCTCATATTTTTTTTTTTTATTATTTTTTGTAAATGAAGCAAAACTACTACTGTAGAAGGTCTGTGCCGTTGAAATCTAATTCACATGTTTTTGGGATGCATGGTGCTCTGGGAGCACATGAAGTGAAGATTTTCCCTATAAGGGGTGGAGAGAAGCTAGAGTTAGGTATTTTCCTAGGTTTTACTCTTAGTTTTCTTTTCTTCAGATTCTTCAGTTTGAAGAAATTTTGGCCAACCCTTCATACCGAGAGCACTTCCGAATCTACATGGAAAGGATGGACAAGATGGCTTTGATCCGTCTTTGGGAGTCTGTGGAGTATCTGAAGAGCGCTAACAAGGTGGAAGAAATTGCGAGTCCATGCGGCTTGTACATTAACTGGAATCTCTGCTTGTTGTGATCTTGACATTAGGAAATGTCTTTGTATTTATGTTTTTAAAATAGCAATAGTATAGGATGGGTGCTAAGGAATTTTTTTTTAACTTCTTCATGTCAATGTTTGGGGATAATATGGCAATTAAAAATAGTGGACTGTTGTGATGATGGTTTACTGTTGTTTTGTGTAGCAACATGACCTGTAAAGAGGATGCTTGATGTGCAAAAGTAGTAGAATTATTTTCCCCTCCACCAGAGAAAAAACTTGCAGTAATATATTGGCTTTAGTTGTATCAGCTCATGTGAAACTTAAAAGTACATTACAGTTTGATAGTCTGTACATAAACTTCTTGTCTTGCCAATTACAGGTAGCCCATTCAATCCAAAACCGTGAAAATTTATATATATATGTCTTTAAAATCCTTTTGAAAGAGAGATTTTTCTTTGAGACCCCTTTCTCTCGCTGTCCTGTTGCTGTATAAGCAGCTAAGTTTCTTCAGGAATGCCGCACTACTGCTAGAGGGAAGAAACCATGCTATGTTGTAATTTGTGCTAAAATAAAGTAGGAATGAGAACCCTGAAACAGGGGTAGGAAATATCACTTAAAGTTGCAAGAAGTATCCTGGAGCAATGGTGCAGAGCAAGAATGTAGAGGACAAATTTGCTGTTTGTGAGCAGTGGGGTGGATTCCGGGGGGAGACTGTTTTAAACCTCCAGGATTCAGACTAGCATGAAATGCAAATTTCATTATTAAGTGTTGGTTAACTTTTTAGTTACTCTAATTTTGTTACTCTCCTATGTAAAAAGATTCCAGTCCATTAGGAAACACAAATAACATCCTGTAACCAAAGTGGCAAATTGTGGAGCATGAGTAGTGAGCCATTAATATGACCTGAAGAAATGGCTAACAACCAACTCAGGCTAGAAAGTGTTCATAAAAAGGGTTTGTCAGGCACTGTGAAGAGTTGTATAAATCAGTTTTGATTTGCAAACTGCTCGTGATTGGAGAAGGTGCTATAAATCATTTTATGATCTTTCAGCTGTGATTTCTGTCCTTGCTTTCAAAACAATATGTATAGTGCCTTTATTCAAGACTTCCCATTTTTTTTAAAGAGATTCTAACATACTGTGCTCCTGTTGCTCCATGGAACGTAAGGGTTGTCTGCCACTACAGGGGCAGCTTTGATTACAAAAAAAGTACTGTCATGCAGCCATGTGGCTGTGATATTGTCACATAAGGCAGACAAGCACATTGTGCCATACTAAGGGAGTGGGTAAAACTTTTTTAATTTGGGTCAGTTTAGAGATGATCATGGGCTGTGCTGCATTACTTCCTCTCTTTCCTGTTCATTACTGCAAAGTTCAATCCTGTGTGCTGTTCTGTGCTGAGTAGAAATACCAGGCCTCATGTACTGGTAAATGTCTCTTCAGGTGTGCTTTTTTCTTTTCTTTTTTTTCTTTTTTTTTTATTTTCCCCCTCAAAAATTAATTGTAGTCACGTATAAAGTGAGTTGATCCTATCCAGCAGAAGACAGGAGAGCCAATACAGCTGAACTCCACAATCTGGACATAAAATGGTGACCACAATGTTGCTCTAGCACTTTTTTTTCCTTTTAATACCAGCTTTTGGAGCATACTCTTAAAAGCAGTGGATGTGGAAGCCATCGTAATTTTAGAGCACAGCTGTTTCTTCACTTAACAAATATGGATATTTATCTTGTGAAATTGACTGCTTAGCATAGGTGCGGGGGCAGAGTGCTTGATCTCAGTAAGAGATTGACAGATGTGTTCTCATACATCTGGGTGTGAAATTAGCTTGATCATCCTTCAAATTATGCACCTAGATCTTGAGTCATCCTGATATTTTTAACATTTTTTATGATTCTCTTCTCCCTCCCTCTCCCTCCTTGCTTCCTAGGCTGAAATACCTCAACTGGTGAGTGAAATTTATCAGAATTTTTTTGTGGAAAGCAGAGAAATACCTGTGGAAAAAGCCCTTTATAAAGAAATACAACAAAGTCTCGTGGGAAATAAAGGCATTGAAGTATTCTACAGAATTCAGGCAGATGTTTATGAAACTCTAAAGGACAGGTACTACCCCTCATTCATTGTCAGTGATTTATATGAGAGATCAGTCAAAAAGGAGGAAGAAAGAAGTTCTGCTCAGGCAACTTCCGAGGACAAGGATGAAGTGGTGAGTCACATGGACAATTTCTTTCATTGTTATTTAAAGTGATCTGAAGATGATCCTAAGTAAAGCATATAGTACCATCTTCTGTCCTTGAGCTTTGCGTTACTTTTCTTTTTTTTCTGATGTATTTATAAATATCATCACTCTTGTAGTTTTATCAGATAAACATGTTAGTTTACAAGCTCTTTGAAACAAAATGGTACAAAATGACTGACTACTTAAAATTAGTTAAAGTAGATATTTCAGATTTCCAAGCCTTTTGTATTCCGTATCTTTCATTATGCTCCTTAGTGTCAGAGAATGCAAAACATACCTCATGCTACAAGCTCAGCTGCTCTGCTCTTCAATGAAGGAAACCTCACTGAAACATCAGTAGATTTCTGTCTAGACACTGTCTGTCCCTGTCCCCCGTGCATTTCCTAGGTACTAAATAGATATTAAAAGTTGTGTAATAAGAGGGAAAAAAGTAATGAAAAATATAATCTCAGTGCTTTTTTTATTAGTTTATTGAATAAATTAATAGGCTATGTTGGAAGATAAAACTGATTAAAATAGCACTGGAACTGGAAATACTAAAATAGAGCATTCAAAATGTCATAAGCAATAACCCAATGGCAGCTCTCTTGGGGCAAATTTTTACGGTGGATTCTCTAAATTGGTCATGGCGGGGGAACTTGTCAAAATGTTCTTAGATAAATGTAACAAGAGCATCTCTCAGACTAGTGAGCATCTTTCAGTCAGGCTGCTGCTTCAGATCAGCATGAATATCTTCATTTTACATGTGAACTTGCTCAGAACACCATGAAGTGTAACAGTTTGTCTAAAACTGGATCTAAATGGGCAAATGAGAAGCAGAATCCAGAGGTGCTGATCTACGTTCTGCCATCTAGAAACAATTTTTCCAGAGTCTAAAGCTTTTGTATTTACTGCTGTATTGGGTTTGCGTGGCAAGGTTTTGGTAGCAGGGGGGCTACAGGGGTGGCTTCTGTGAGAAGCTCCTAGAAGCCTCCCCCATGTCTGACAGAGCCAATGCCAGCCGGCTCCAAGACGGACCCGCTGCTGGCCAAGGCCAAGCCCATCAGCGATGGTGGTAGCGCCTCTGGGATAACATATTTAAGAAGGGTGAACAAAAAAACCCTGCGCAACTGCAGCCAGAAAGAGGAGTGAGAATACGTGAGAGGAACAACCCTGCAGACACCAAGGTCAGTGAAGAAGGAGGGGGAAGAGGTGCTCCAGGCGCCGGAGCGGAGATTCCCCTGCAGCCTGTGGTGAAGACCATGGGCATGCAGGCTGTCCCCCTGCATCCCATGGAGGTTAACGGTGGAGCAGATATCCACCTGCAGCCTGTGGAGGACCCCACACCGGAGCAGGTGTATGCGCGAAAGAGGCTGTGAGCCCACAGGAAGCCCGCACTGGAGCAGGCTCCTGGCAGGACTTGTGGACCCGCAGAGAGAGGAGCCCACGCTGGAGCAGGTTTGCTGGCAGGATCTGTGACCCCATGGGAGACCCATGCTGGAGCCCATGTCTGTTCCTGAAGGACTGCAGCCCGTGGAAAGGACCCACGTTGGAGCAGTTTGTGAAGAACTGTAGTCCGTGGCAAGGACGCATTGGAGAAGTTCGTGGAGGACTGTCTCCTGTGGGAGGGACCCCATGCTGGAGCAGGGGAAGAGTGTGAGGGGTCCCTCCCCTGAGGGGGAAGGAGTGGCAGAGACAACATGTGATGAACTGACCACCATCCCCATTCCCTGTCCCCCTGTGCTGCTCGGGGAGAGGAGGTAGAGAATAATCGGGAGTAAAGTTAAGCCTGGGAAGAAGGGACGGATGGGGGGAAGGTGTTTTAAAACTTGGTTTTATTTTCTCATTATCCTACTCTGATTGGAATGTTAATAAATTAATGTCCCCAAGTTGAGTCTGTTTTGCCCATGACAGTAATTGCTGAGTGATCTCCCTGTCCTTATCTCAACCCACGAGCCTTTCATTGTATTTTCTCTCCCCTGTCCAGTTGAGGAGGGGGAGTGATAGAGCAGCTTTGATGGGCACCTGGCGTCCAGCCAGGGTCAACCCACCACAACTGCTTAAATATGACTTTCATTTCTGTGGGTGAGCTCTTATAGTTTCCATAGTCTGCATATCAGCAAGTCTGCAGAGATGAGCTATTAAAAGTAAATTACTTCCGATATGAACTTCTAGAGCTTGCTGACTTTTTCGTTGTTTGTTTCTCTCTGTGTTCTTTTCCTTGATAAAAGGTTCAAGATGCATTTTGTACTTTTCTCACTGCTAACTCAGCTATGTGTTGAGGGTAGTGGGTACTGCAAAGATTTTCTCTCCTTGTGTTTGCAATCAGTGGGACTTTGAGAAAAGGCTGTTAGTGGTTTTGTCCAGAACTTTCTTAGTATTAAAAATTTTGCTTTTTAATTTCTTTATATATTTTAATCAGAGTCTAACAGAGATAACCGTTTCTCTAAGAAAACTGGCACAACACTTTAGGGCTAGCTGTCCTCTGTCAGATAACATTTACTATAGCTGCCGAAAGATTAGATTTTTGACATCAGCAGCATCTGCCCTTCCTCTCAGTCCTTGGATATATATGTGCCAGATTTCGAAGGCTGCATCTGCTGTGAAACCTTAAAGACTAATATACTGCCAAGTTTGCTTATATGGTTAAAGGTTTTTTGCATTTTCAACAACAAATTAAGTATGAAGTTGAATATACAGTTAGAGCATCTCTCTAATAGAGCAATTCTAATGGCTCTGTTCCATGCTTCAGGGTCTTTGAGGTGACAATAAATTATAAGAAAATTTTCTTTCTGAAGCTTCCTGTGGGCTTTCAAACGTTGGTGAAAATGCACTACTGGCTAATAGGTTTGGGTTTTTTTCCCTCCCTGTGTATAGGAAACCACAGCTGAGAAATCTGATGTTTCTGGAGGGATCCATATTGTTAGCAAATACTAATTGTTTTTGGTTTAGTTTGGGTTTCTGGAGGTCTATGTCCTCCTGTCCTGGGGCACCGTGGGTGTTAACTATGTTAATTTTCTAGAAATGTCACCATTATAGCTGGGTAGGTAAAAAGCCACCTAGTGTCCTCATGGAGGGGAGGACAAAAGGGTGAGCCCTGATTAAATGTGAGAAAATTAAATCAGAAGATAGGAATTGCGGCAAGGCCGGACTCTGCTGGTTCTGCTGCATGTGGAACAAGCCCTTTCTTCTAACTTGCAATCTGTCATTGCTTTTCGCTCCTTGGACAAACCTGCTTTAAAAGGTCATGAATAGACATAAAAATACAGAAGCAAGCAGTGCCTGTGTTCAGCACTTTGAAGAAAGAAGGTCTGGTGGTTGCATTCATGCTTTGTGTGTCAGATCGCTAAAATAAGCCCAAAGTCTGTGTTCTGCAGCACTCACAGAAATGGAAGTCATTATCAGTTTAGCAATCAGGGGAAAATAGCACAATCCTTTATGACCTCAGCTTTGAGTGTGTTGGTTATTTGATACGTGTGATAACTTGAATACAGGTAACTGGTTATCTTGTAATTCTAGCTTTTTTTGTGATAAACCTAGTGATTTAGCAGTGGTTTTTGCTGTAAGTGTCTGAAATGATAATGACAGAGAAATCATGTATCCTGCCTCTGGGAGAAGAGCCATACTGATTTGTAATTAATTGCAATCCTTTGATTACTAGAACCAAACTTCATATGAAAAGTCTTTTGATTCTTCAATGTTGAAAATACCATTTTTGATTCTTTTTGGCCTCTGTGCTTCCCAACAAGTGTAAGTTTTTATTTTATGGTTCTGTTCAATAGTGTTTTGAATAACACCCAGTGTTGTTGATTATTATTATTTGTATTATTGTAGTGCCAGGAGATGGCAACAAGCTTCCATGAGCTGAGCTCTGTAAACATGCTTGGAGGCAGTCTCTGACCTGAGGAGTTTACAGTCTATGCAGAAGAGACAGAAGAAAGGACGGGGCATAGAGCTAGTGTTATTTACTCAGCCACGTAGCAGGCAAAGGCAGAGCGGGAAAAGGGCATGGATTTCTTAGCCTAGAACTCCTGACTTCTGCATTATGTTACCCTCCCTTATGAGGATCACACTAAGGACATTAATTATTGTTGCTACTGTATCTCTTCTCAGACTTTTTTTTACTGAGATGTAAAGCACTGCAGAATTTACAGTAGGATTGTCTCCTCTAAAACTCACAGAACTTAGCAGAGTATGAGACTTCCTTCTGTTACCTTTTTCTTAATTATATAAAGATACAGCTTACTTAGTGGGAATATCATTGAGTAACACAGAACTCTTTTTCATTAGATTAGATTTACAGCTTCCCACAGATAAATTAAGCTATATTCAGTCACAAGCAGACCTCAGAGATCTTTGAACATGGCAACGGTAACATCACAGTGCTGTGTTTGCTGGATCTCAAGGTCTTCATGCCTATTTGGGGAAGTACAGTAAGAAAGGGGAGGCTGAGGCAAATGCTGAAAGATGTTAAAGAGAATATCACTGAAAGGTGTGACGTTTTCTATTCTTTTGCGTGCCTGTAGTACACAGGATGGGGAAAAAACCCTATTGGTTTGTCTGAATGAATATAAGAAAATGATTTGTGAGTTTAGGGTAATGCATATGTGCTTTTAAGGAATTTTTATTAACACTTCTAAAACCAGCCGTAAAATCTGTTTATGAAGAGAAAGGACTTGGTTTAGATTGTTCTGCAGGCAGATAAATCTGTTTTGTGAAGATTTGTGGGAGGCAGGACTTTCATTAGAACTGTGGGGTGGTTTTTTGGTTTTGTTGTCATGTCCCGTTCCCCCCAGCCCCCCATTATTTTTCAGCTCAGAGCTAAGTATTTGCTTTTTTATCTGGCTCGGAATATTGATCATGACTACTAAGCTATTGTTGCTTTTAAAATAAACTTTGATTCTTCCTCTCATTTACACTAAAGCCTTAGCTTGAAGGTCATTTAACACAGTTGGCAAGAGTTGCCAAAGAGCTGTTGTATAAATGGTGATGAGGCTTTGTCTGTTGTGGTTTGGTTNTTCATATTGGATCTGGTGGTTGGAATATCTGTTAGACTCTGTTACACCTACATTTTCATCTATATCAAGAATAAGTGTTCTTATACATAAAATGCTTATGGAGCAAACAATAACTGTCTCCTTTTTCATATTAATGATGCAATTACTCCCATCCTCTATTCCTAGAGCCAAGGGTGTGAAGAGGCTACTGAAGAATGCAGCACAGGAATTAATGAACAGGCCAGTTATGCTGTAAATAAACTTCGCCAGCTAAATGACAAGCTTGAGTATAAGAAACAGGCTCTAAATTCCATATGTAATTCACCAAAACCCGACAAAAAGGTAAGTACCTTTAGTGTCTTCAGTCTTATTTATTTATTATTATGTGTGTATTTGTGTAATATCCAGTTGTTTCAGGCTCTTTTTGGACAGGTCATATTGCTATTTCAATCAGCCTGTTATAGAAAGTGAAATCAGAGCTTAGTTTTAATTGTTCATTTTTTCCATTTTTTTTTAAAGCTATTGTAACTTAAATTGCAAATATAATTTATATTGCTTTGTTTGTCATAGAATAACAAACTAACTCTCTTCCAGTGGTCTTACTGCTTTGTGGGTGACAAACAGTATTACTTCCTTACCTATCTACCCACCTATATCTGTATAATTCTTTATGGCAGCTGGTTTTGTGTCCCTGCCACATCTGCAGCACTGCAGTGGAGGGGTGTGCTAGTTAACTGCTGCTCCCTCTGCTGGTTTTGAAATAGCACTGCACAATTTCATAATCTCTATAGTTGTACAGCATGCTCAAATAAAGCAGAAAAAACCTGCCCAAACCAGTAAAAGTGACTGCTATCCTTTATAAGGAGCTAGGAGAAATCTGCAGGGCACACTTTCATCAGACTAAAAACTCTGTGGGATGTGAAACTTTGGCTCTCTGAGCTTGGATTAAAAAAAAAAAAAAAAATCTCTTTTTCTCTTTGCAAAGTGCAACAGTTAAGCAATCTAAGAACATATTCAGACAGAAGCAAGTGATTTGCATTTGGCTTAGGCCAACTTATTTGCATTGCTACTGAGGATGATATTTGCAGGGTTGTTGTTCAGATGCAGCTGGGCCAAGCTTTTCAGGTGTAATGAGATTGGTTGCAAATGGTAGACAGTGGGTGAGACAAACAAGTAACCAAGGCGTCTCCCTAAAATGGCCTCCTGCTAGGGATGGCAAAAATGTACCTGGGCATTAGTCATTGCTCAGGACGTGGGTTCTTCCTTCAGTCGGGGTGAGTGCTAAGATGCTGGTCTGAATAGAAGTTGACACCCTGCTCATTCTCTGCTGCCCCAGCTCTGGGGATAGCTACCTCTAAGAGAAAAATGTGGACAGTAGCGTTTGAGGCCACCCTGGCTAGCTTCCTTTTCCTCTGTCCCTTACACATCCCCCTTCTGCCAGAGGTCACTGCAGACAACTGGAAATGTATCCGCAGCTGTTCTGTGAGCGGGACACCCCAGCTGCTCTGCTGTGTGTGCAGCCTCAGCTGGCAGAAGGTACCTCTTACTTGTCATCCAACCACTACTGTTCAGAGTGGTAAGAGCACAGATGTGTCCCTTCTTTTTTTTTTTTTTTTTTTTTTTTTTTTTTTCCCCCCATGCCTGTATTACTGCAGTAGCATTTACCTGTGGAACTTTTAAATGGACAGTTAGGGTTGACAGTGTGAGAGCACCTTGTCACAGGGACTTCCTTTTTTTTTTTTTTTTTTTTTTTTTTTTTTATTTTATGATGTGTTGAGATTACAGGAATGNATTCTCTGGACGTGGCAGGTTAAAATTTGGTTCTTGGTCATATGAAGTAAAAAATGTTTCTGAAAATTCCACAGTTTTGTGCTGTATGAAGGGGAATGTCACACACATTTTGTATTTAAATTTTTAACTTCCTGGGTTGTTTGTTTTCTCTTTTCGAAATGCCTTTCCTGTGAGACCCATACAAAACATGTATGTACATCTTTAAGTGGCTTCTAGCACTGTGCAACTCAGATGCCAGTCAGTCAAGGAAGAAAACTGCTCGTTTGAGTTGTACGTGGAATGCTGCTGGTTTTAAAAGAAAATGCTCTGTAGGGAGAAGTCTTACTTCAGTTGTTTCTGTGTAATATAAAGAGTAGCAAAGATGACCTGAAAAGGTGACAGGCAGTCTCAGGCAATGTCTCTGATATACAAGGCCCACTGCCATAGAAGATAGCTTGATCTTTGGAGGTCTGTGACTGTGGTGCCACCTTCTGTGCATGTCTCATGCCTGAAGCTCAGCGGCCGTCTCCCTTGGGTCTGTGAGTACAGTCTCATGCCATCCTGTGCAACCACAGTAAATGTGCAGGGACCACATTCTTTCTAGAGTTCAATCTTGTCATCCTCAGTAGCAAAGCAAAACCTTAACGTTCCCCACCCAGAGCACTTTCTAGTGCTTGCTAAGCCTTATTTTCAAACAAAACTGTCACACAATTACTGAAATGAAATGGGACCTTATGGAACAGAAAAATGCCTCTATCAGGAATTATGTGGAAGTTGGAGGGATTTTATGTGAACTTGTTCAGATCTTTCCTATTTCCAGTGGACCTGTACCAGGAGTGAACATAAAACTCACTTTGAGAAATTGTAAGAGGTGCTCTTATAACTAACTAGGTTTTAAATTAAAATTTGTACCACGGGCAAAAAGAGTTAGAAGTACAAAACAAGTACTAAACAAAATTGGGTGTGCTTGTGTATGCGTGAGTTAGGCCATACCATTTGTTTCTGTAGCATTAGAGTTTTGATTTTTTTTCTTTGATATGAAAAGTACTATATAACTAAACCTTTATATATTGTTGCATTCACATGGATGTATCACTTGTATGTTCCCTTTGCATTCTTGAGAAATAACAGCTATATTCTTTCTATACCTAAGCTCTTGGGGAGGTGGGGATTGTGCCCCTTCTAAAGTAGTGGTTTTTTCCCTGTATTTTTTTCTTTCTAAAATATTCTTTGTCTTTGAAAATATCTACATCTTTGAAACAGAGTAATAAAAAGGATCCAGTATCATTATAAAGTCTCAATATTTGTTTTATAAGCATAGCAGCTATTTACTTATGATTAGACCTTATCAGTTCTTCTGTATTTATCGATTGTTCCTGGATGCCACTTACAGGAGTCTGTGTAAGGGGACTGTAGCGCAATCTGTACATTGAAAGTAAATAAAATAAAATACAAAATTATTCTGAAGGTTAGGTATGTGGTAGAAGGTTGTTCTATAGCTCTTGTGTAGATAATATTTCACATCTTACATGAGACAAAAATTCTGAAGAAGACAGAATTATTGTAGCTCTGTAGAATGTACCACTTGTGGTGCAAGTCGTACAACTAAGACTCATAAATTTGACTATGTAGTATATCATATTAAAAAAAAAAAGTGTCAGCTTCTTTTGCTGTGTTTCTACTATCACATCTTGTGTATACTTCCACCTTTTCTTGTCATAGCTGTCTCCTGGTAGTATGTATGGTTACTTATTTTTTGCTGATGTGATGAGATACGCTGTTCCTCCTTTATGAGATTATGACGGTGAGCTGTGTCTTTATGTGAACATCTTTTTAAATGTGTGCTTTCCACAATAATAAATCCTTCCCTTTCCAAAACTAAAATGAATTAAGTGGTAACTTCCTGAGTGATTGTTAACATAGCTAAGTTCCTAGAAATGAAATCTATTCCTAGGTTCTTTGGTCGCATCACATATATCTGAAAATGGTAAGGAGGGTGTCTTCAGTAACGCATATGTCAGTAATTGCAATTTCAAGTTTGTATAAAACATATGATGTGTAATATAGGATTATATATTATGCTCATATCTAAGGTGCCTTTTATGCTGATAGGGTGATAGTAGCATGTCCTTCTAACTTGCCTTTTTTTTTTTAGTATCAGGGTTGACCTTTAAGATTACTCTGTATTCTACAAGTTTATAAGAGGCATCATAGATTCTCTCACTTAGGATTTTTTTTCCATGTGAATTGTTCTTTCTCTCCCTGCTTTTGTACCTTTTCTTCTTTCTGAATAGTGTCCCTAAAGACACAACTAGCTGTGTTGCACAAGCTTTTTTTTTTTACTTTTTTTACCAATTATAATCAGTAAACTTTCCTCTGCAGATTGTTTCTAAGCTGAAGGATGAAATTACTCTGATGGAGAGAGAGCACAGTGACCTTCAGCTGCACATTGCAAGAACAGACTGGTGGTGTGAGAATCTTGGCATGTGGAAAGCCTTCATTGTCTCAGGCGAGGTATGGGTTTGGGTTTTTTTAATGGCTTTTTATCTTCTGGGTCAGTTCAAACTTGCATGAAGAGAAGAATAAAGACCTGTATATACTTCCCCTATACCTTTGTGTACACTGTGTATACTTCATATTTACTTGGACGGGGGAGGAAACCCTAACCTCTCCTGAACTCCTCCTCTGGTTCCCCAGTGACTACTACAATGCACATACAAAATTTCTAGTCCTCAGACTGTGTTATAATGGAGTTATAAAAATATCTGCATGTACATGAACTGGTTTTGGCATTGGGTAAAGTAATCTGCTATCTTAGGAGCACTGTTTTTCATGAGAACTGTCTCTTGTTATATTACCATGCTATCACACTTGGGTGCAGTTGTGTCTCTGCTATGTCTCAAAGATGCAGTACCTACACTTTTTGTGTTTTGTATTATTATATTTAATGGCAGTACAGTTTCAAGGGACTAGAATACCCAGAAAGAAGGTGCTTTAAATCTATGAGTAAGTTGAGGGAGAAGTTAAATTTTTCTTTCTTTTTTTTTTTCCTTGTTCTGCTCTTCCATTTGGGTGTAGGCAGACAATTGTAGAACGAGTGTTTAAAAAAAAAAAAAAAAAAAGTAATGGAAACAAAGTATTACCATCTCATGCCTTTCTGTTAACACTTGTCATGAAAGGAACCCAACAAATGCTTGTTATGTAGTAACTGTAGGCTCACACCGTACATAAGCAATCTTCTTGACAGTATCACTTCAGAGAATTAAAGATTAATTGGATCTCTACTGGCTTGCCTTCCTGTGCTATTAAGGAAATGTTCCTTAAATAAGTATAAGTAGTTTCCTTGAGGTAATTTTTCTTGGAAGAAAAAATTATGCGCTGTTGAGTATATTTGGTTGTGTCTTGAGCTCTTGCAAACTATTGATAGGTCTGTCAACAGTTAAACTCATTGTCTGTAAAAGAAGAAATAAATCCAAGAGGTTAAAAACTTAAGGTGCCATTTTAAAAACCAGATTCTCAATGTGTAAACGTCTGGGTTTGGTTTTGTTTCAATGCTGTTTGCAGGTGACACAGCTGAGAACAGTCTAGGTCTTAAGTTGTCTTTAAGAGTTCTCTGTAGCTTTTGAAGTCTGGTTTTAAAAAAACAGCAATACCGTGTGCAGCAGAGCTGCAGAATGGCAGCTTTCTGGTAAGGGGCACCAGATAGAATTGCCAAGCGCCTCCCTTGTTACCAGATGAGAAGGTGGTTTGGCTAAATAAGAGGGAGGTTGGGAGAGGCTTCTAATTACTTGCTGCCTTAACTGTAAGTAGTACTGGATTAGATAATTAAATGTAGGCTTGCATTAATTGTGCTGTTTGCAGCTCTGTGCTTCAAAGGGTAGGCTGGAGAGAACATTAATGTTGTAGTTATCCATGTTAATTAATTGCTTGGGAATGCTCTGGCTGCAGTTGATGATTTCAGGGGGCATGAGTAGGTGACATTGTCTTCCTATCTGCAAAATACACTGTTGCTAATCCTAGCCTGTAGCTCTATGATTTTAGACAGAGAAAAACTTGGTGGCCCTATGCTTTTTGCAGAAAAGCTTAGTAAAAGTAAATTTTGCTATAGAATTTGAGCTGAAAGTGTAATAGCCTGTCACTGACCTTTTAAACTGATTTACTAAACCAGTTACTAGGTAGTGCATAAAAAACCAGAATTGCTTAAGACTTGGGGAAAAACTCTGTGTCCAAACTGTTGTTTGTACTCTCTTAGCTTGAATCTTTCAGTCTTTATAGTTTTGAGTCATATAAAAGTGCTAGCTCTGTGTGTGTGTGAAATATATTAAAAAAATCAGTGTAAATGATATAACCCACAGGTGTCTTTGGTAACTGATATTTCTGATGAAACCATCTTTGGAGACTCAGTGTTTTGTCTGGTTGATAGAGGTTGAAAAAAGACAGTGGAAACATGCAGAGTGAGGGGACCCATGATAATAACTTGTCTAATTCTGTGAGTCACTTCCCTGTGACAGGTGTATTCCCCCCCATACCAGCAGGTATAAAACTTAGAGCTACATAACCTAAGCTGCTCTACTTGCTTTAATGGTTTTGTCCTTGTATCATTTCGTATTGTGGCAGACATTCTGCCTCCTCTGTCCGAAGAATGACGACTGTTTCAGAGCATAACATCTTTTTAAAAATCTATTACTTTCATTAGGAATGGAGTTTGTAGATTTGAATAAGGTGAAAAAATAGCTTGTCTTACTCATTTAAATATCTTGCAATTTAGGATGTTTATGGTCAGTGGAAGTTAAGAAAATTAGTTTCCTGTGAATTGAGGAAAACAACGGTGTGCCCAGTATGCCTTCTGCATGGTCTTTCTATGTTGAAAAGGGACTTTTAAGGGACTTTTTTTTAAACAGCAGTCTGCTTAGCCCCTATTTCACCACTGCACAGCTTGGGTGGGCTGTTTCAGAGCGCTGTTCTGAAGGAGTTTTCTGGTGAGTCATACAGTTCTTCACTGGCTTAATGACTGGGCTAATTTTTGTTTAATCATTCCTGACAGATGTCTGGACTAGCCCTTAGTGCTTCTAACAGGTGATTTAATGGCCTTCCTTGGCAGCTTGTTACTTTACTGAACTATTATTAAGTTTTTGCTAATGTTAAGTTTACATTTTGCCTACTGCAGCTAGTAGCTATAGCTTCTCCTGGGAAGTATTTAATAATATTTGTTCCTCATTTGTTTTTGCAATATTTCATTGCATGTTTCTTACTGTTACCACACCACACACCCTGGTAAAAGGTGCTCACCTCTGGGCTGCGCCTTGTAGGTTTTATTAATGGGTGTAGGTGTGTCAACATCCTCATTCATATGTCTCTCTATCCACTTTGGGACTTTGTGCCTCATATAGGGACAAGGTAGAAATCTTTACCCCTTGTGGACTAGGCATCTATGGCATGCTCGTGGTCAGTAAATTCTGAAATAATTAATCTTTACATTGTCTTGAGGCTATGGAGTTGCTGCCAATGCTAAAAAACCCCAATAGCCTGAAGCTGCTTTGGGTACTTGAGGGCTGATTCTGTCCTTGCCAGGTAAGTAGCAGTGTAAGCTGAGGGAAGGGGCTGAGGAGGAGACTTGTGGAAATGCCATCCTAGGGGCTAATTCTGAGAGCCCTTGCCAGTGCTGTGAAACGATCAGGGCTGAGACTATCACAGGACCTTTGGACTTGGAAAACCAAACCAGACCACAAATGTTAAGTTTATGCCCATGAAGAATCAGAGCTGGAAGAGGGTTAGGATGGTTCTCAAAGAACTGGATGATTTTTAGTAGGGGAGTAATAGAAGTGTGGTGAAATCTCACAGAATGGCATGCGAGGTTTGACATTCAGCAGGAACTCTGGGCTTTGGCTCCGACCCATTGGAGAGCCTTTTGGCTGGAAGCAGTAGGTACGCTGGTGGCTTCTCAGATGTGCAGTTCGTCTTGAGTGTGCTGCAGGTGTGAAAAAGGTAAGTGTGGCCCTCGAATATGTCGGGAGGGGAGTTTCCATTCGAGATGAGGAAGTGTTACAGTCACTCTGCAGATGCTGGGCCATTGCGTTTGAGAAGGGTGGAATTGAATGAGGAACTTCTCCCATGAGAAATGATTGTGAAAGCACTTTCCGTTTGCTTAGCTTAGCAAAAGGGACATTCAGAGGAATAAGGCTGTCAACACATCAATAAGGGTAAACATAAGGGAGGGGTGAAGAGTTGTTGGAACAGATGGGAAATTAGTTTGGAAATTGAAAGGAAACTTCCAATGACCAGGGTGAGGGTCTAGAGCAGACTTTTAGTGTAACGGGGATGGAAGAAAAAATTGTTTCACAAGGTCAAATTCATTCATGATAGCAGTTGTATGAGATGGTGCCTGTTACAGCAAAGGGCTAGATCTCCTGGTTTAGAAGACCTCCTAACATCCCATTTTTCTTTGCCTTTTCCAGTTGACCCATTGATTTGGAAAAACAAATGCACAAGTACTTGAGTTGGTCAAAAATTTTGCTTTCTTAAGAAGATCCTGAAGAGTTTCAGATATTTATATGAGGGTATTTGAAGGAAGTTGTAATGTGTCTCCATCTAGTAATTAGAATGTAAATGATTTTGCATGTGGATGCTAACTTGAAAGCAGGAGGAGTACTAAGTCCTCCCATTTTGAGAATGTGCTTCCAGAGGGCTGATTCTCTCCTGACAATTACAGTTCAGATGACCCTACGCACATGCAAATCCCTGCCCTGGGGATGAATGTGTAATGGAGAATGATAGCATGAGTCAGATCAGCATTTTCAGCACTGATCTCCCGGTTTTCCAAAGTGGCTGCCAGGAGGTGTTTGTGAGTCACCTACAAACACAAATTCAATCTAGCTCAGGGGTAGACAGGGCAGGGACTGTCCCAGGAGATCCGAGTCCCTCTGTGCCAGGTCCCTCTGACCTACGTTTTGGAGGCTATTCAAACATCTCTTTCTGCAGTAGTCTGGCAGGAGAAAGGCAGTTCCCCAAATAGCTGTGCTGGGAACCAGGCACATTTTCAGACGTTCAGGCTGGTGCTTTGTATTCTGTCCGGGTGCTGCTGCAGCTCTTTTTACAGAGAGATGTGAAACCTAGGCCTCAGATTGGGTTTCCCAGTGGTCCATGTGCAGCTTTAGGAGGAGTGCATCTCAGGGAATATTCTCCATGTACAGCTCTGAACAGCCATAAAATACTAAGATACATTTTAGCTGTGCATCTTTTACAGTGGTGATGTAGCTGCTTGTCAAATTATCTGTCACAAGCTTTAAGTGTTATCAGACCTTAACAGGCTTCTCAGAAAATGTGTCATAATTATATGAATCTTAAAGTTTATTTTTACTCTAATTGGATTAGTTAAATATTATTAAAAAAAAGGCCCAAAAAGCTTAAAAACTATTACTTTCCTCAAAAAGATCGTGAGAGTGGTATTTTATAATTACCTTTCTGTTATTTGCACGTATATTAAAACAAGCATTTGAGAGTTTGGCTTGGCCAAAATAAGCTATGTGTTTTATGCATTTCCCTTATTTGCCTTTTGTAATGTATTTAGTTGTCTCCTTAAAATAAGTAAACAAAAATCTATTACCTCTAGGGCATAAGGGTGAAATTCTGGGTGGCTTATCAAATTAAGAAATAATGTGGTCACACTGCTGCTGTTGTCTCAAGAAAAATCATTTAACTTCTTTGCTGTAGTCTTCCCACTTTCACAGTGTGGTTAATTGCTCCTTCTTCCTCTGGCTGTTGTACAGCTTGATTCATTAGTACTTTTGTAAAGTTATGAGCGCCTCAGAAATAAACACTGCATGGATACCACATATTCTGTGCGTGCAGAATAGCTCAAGTGAGCAGGGAAGTTGCTCTGAGACAGCACCAGCTGCCACAGGGCCCAGCTGCTGTGCCTGGTGTGTGGGTGAGCCTTGGCACGAGCACTGGGAAAGAAGGGTGGGAATAATGGGAGAACAGTCAAGAAAATGTAGACAGGAGAGATGGAGTATTGGTAAGCAGTCAGAAAGCTACATGGTACGTACCTTAAAAACTGAAATAATACATGCAGCTGTTTGAAGAAGACATATTGGGGAGATTTGATTGCTGATGGACAGCATTGCAGAGCTGTATGTAAAGTGTAATAGTGGTTAGCTGGAGGACTGATTCAGGACTGACATAGCATTTTGGGTAAAGTTTAGTCCATTAATGGTATTGCTCCATGTGTAGCCTTCAAACTGTGAGAGAAGCATGGGATAGTGATGACGACTGAATTTGCAAGCCAGTCATCTGGCAGCCCAAATGTTCCACCGTTTGCTCTCAGTGTAGTATACCTTATCTGTTGGTTTCTTCCCCATAAGGTTTTGGAAGAGAATGGAGAACAAGTGCCCTGTTACTCTGTCATGGTGAGTTTACAGGAAGTTGGTGGAGCTGAAACCAAGAACTGGACTGTTCCCAGGAAGCTCAGTGAGTTTCAGAACCTACACCGGAAACTCAGTGAGGTATGAATCTTGGTTAGGGGAGAGAGAAGATGCAAATTGCTAAAATTTGTCAGAATGATGCTTGGAGAGGGGAAAACCAGATTAAAAATTTAATATTGCCAGTTTTTATGCCAGCGCTTTGTGGGGTTTTTTGGGGTTGTTTTTTTTTTTTTTTTTTTTTTTTTTTTGCTTAATAATGAATGTTTTACTGGACTAACCCAATGTCAAAATGGTATATGCTCTGCACTGTCATGCAAGAACCTGCTTTAAAAACTAGATTTTTGTCTCTGGCTTCCAAGGAGGTATCAGAAAAGACAGCTTTTGGGGTCAGAGGAGGTTTCCTTTTACAGTGCTTTAACCTTTCTGTCTGACAAGGCGTAGATAATGATGGTGGTGTGAAGGGAAAGGGTTTAGATCTGTCAGCCCATAGTGGGTAAGGGAAGGTGTTTTTCAAGGTGTTGAGAGGGGTGTGGAAGGGACATGAGAGTACAAAGGAGTCTTTTCGTTTCCGTTCTGAACCACATGTGTGTTTTTGCACATGTATGTTAAGTGAGCGCTCTCCTCTCCTACACAGTGTTTTCCATCATTAAAGAAAGTTCAGTTGCCTTCCCTCAGCAAGCTGCCCTTCAAATCCATAGACCAGAAATTCATGGAGAAATCCAAGAACCAGCTTAATAACTTTCTGCAGGTAAGAAAACAAAGACAAAACCAAGAGATACCTAAACAGGAGAGTTGAATCATGCCTCTTGAGTGGATGTTGTCTCTCTATTGACTAAAGAGAGAGCCTAGAACAAATAGGCCAGATGTAAGGTTTGATGCTGTAAATGTCAAAGTTGTCTAAAATGCTTGAAGTTGAGATGAGTTTGGCTGATAGTAATAATTCCTCTAGTGGTAAGTTAATTTAAACTTTGATTAATTAAGAAATAGTAAATAATGAATACTGTAATTGCCACTTTTAACTACAACGCTTCACAACAGATTTCTTAAAGTAGAACTTTTTTAAAAAGAAAGTGGTAAGATTAAAACCTTTAATCTTACTAGTTCTGATACTTTAGAGCTAGCTTCTTGAAGTGTCTTTGAAGTATCTTTGTGAGACATGGATTTTTTTCTCTCTCTACCTCTGAGCCATGTCTTAATCAGTTTTGTTGGATGGCCTGACACATCTTGTTCCTTAACAAGAAATATTTAATTCATGTGTTGTTTCTGTCATTATTTTTCTTTCATAGAAATTGCTCTCTGATGAAAGACTCTGCCAGAGTGAAGCACTTTATGCCTTCTTGAGCCCTTCCCCAGAGCACCTCAAAGTTATTGATGTGCAAGGAAAGAAGTCATCTTTTTCACTCTCCTCATTTCTAGAACGACTTCCTGGTGATTTGTTTTCTCATCAGGAGGTAAGTGGTAGAAAAGTAATCTTCCTAAATTTAATTACTTACCTGAAGTAAGCAGGGAGAGCCATTAATATAATGCACTTGAATGGCAGGTAATATTGGAAGGCATTTCCAAAGGTCATTTTTAATTTACTGTAAGTGAACAAAGAGTCAGAAATAAGAGCTGTCTATGAATTTAAAAAGTGTTATTAATACAATAAGTTTCCTGCCCTTTGATAAATATATATAGGCAAAAGTGTAACCTATCACAAATAAGTGGATTGCAGTCCATATGGGTTTGTTTACTTCTTATAGCAGAATTTCCCACTTTTTTGTGCTCTTGACATGCTTATTTCAGAGGGGTTTTGACAGGTAAAAATAATTCTCTCTTAGGAAGCTTCTCTTGGCAGGGAACAGCTGTGTGTCATTAATAATTCCTGGACAACTTCTGAAGCAAACCTACCTTTGACAAAGAATTTTGGCAAATGGTACAGGCTCACTGAGGGAATTTGCAAATACAGGCAGGAGCCTGTGTGGGCAAACCAGTTGGAGAATTTGATACCAAGCCATAAAAAAACATTGTCTTTCAAAATGCACTGAAGAATAGGTCAGTGATAAAATAGCTCATTGACTAAAATTGACCGTAATTCCATGGCTCTCTATTCTGTGTGGTTCATGTTGCAGATATGCAGCCTCCAAGGAACTGTTTCTATTCCTGTTTTTAGGTAAACGTTACGTGAAATAATTCTGTTCTTGCATGCTGTAGTTGTCTGCCATGGATGGGCCTTCTGCAGGATAAATGGAGTTTAGGGAACTTGTACACTTCTAGCCTGTTAATAAGCAAAAAGGTGGTCTTGCATTTCTCAGGAATAAGAAAATCCTATATATTTTCATTTTTCAAAATTGCACTGTATTTGCACCTAGATGCTGAATGCATATGTCTCATTTCAGAGTAATAAATATAAAGGAAGTTGGAGAAACTAATTTTACACTTTGATAGAACTTCAATAGAACTGCAGTTCTAAAAATAAAAGTGTGTTCACTAAAATGACTGTTAGGTAGAAGTAGCAAAAAAGCATAGAAGCATGAAGCTATTTGTATTTCACTATTTAATTGGAAAACATCCTCAAGAAAAAAGCCAGATGGCACATATATTGTATTACATGAAAGTGTAGGAGGAGATAGTTAGGAAATATGGGAGAAGGAAAGGGAGTTTGTAATGAGAGTGCGTGAGAGAGGAGAGAGAACTAAGAAATGAAGCAACTAGTACTGAAAAACTGAAGGAAGTAGAGAAAAAAAAATGCTCAGAGAATGTGGCAACAGAGGAATGGGAACATAACTTCTTACTCAGTTGAGATTTAGTACTATTTCTTACTTGTTACTTGTGGGACTAGGAGCTTAATTTTGGCTAGACTGTATTATGCCAGGCACTGTGCAAATGCAGACAAAGACCATCCTGCTTCACATCCACCTTCCCTCTCCTCTCCCCTCCTTCCCTAAGCTTAAACGTAAGATGAGACGACAATACAGATGGAGTGAGTACAGGGAACTGTTAGACCCTCTGAATCAGTATGGCAAATGTTTGTCCTAGTTCAAAAATAATGATAAAATTAAGTGGAGGGAGGGGAATTGTGAGGCGGTCTGGGATCAGGTCTAATTTTTCTGGGACACCCTTGTCTTTCAGTGTGAGCTTTAGATCAGCTCAGTCTTGCCCAGTGATAGCATTTTGGATAATTTACTAAAGCAGTTAAACTAGGGTTAAATTATTTGATACAAGTTCATTAATGAAGTTAGTGGAGTTAAACCATACATTACAAAGCTGTTAACAGTTGTGTTCTCTTTGTAACTAAGAATTCCTGGTTTAGTTTGTGTTTTGGACTTTGTAGAAGGGAATGGTCTCATACACCTCTCTATCTTTTACGTCTCGTCTCACATTTTCCAAATATGTGTTAGAGCAACAATATTACCTCTTGAGTGCTGTTTTCAGGATGAGATATTGCAGCAATTTCAGATCTTGTATATTTACAGCTCCTTGGACAGGGCTAGCTTTAGAACATATTTCTTAACTCTCAAGACCAAAACCAAATCAGAGGAAAAAACACGGTTGATACTGTCTAGAAGAAGGGCTTTTAGGCTTATGAAGTGTTAATGGATAGAAAATGCACTGTGGTGTGAGAATTTACACTTCTCACAGCATTTTTCTAAATGATTTGGGATTCACTGAGCAGCAGAAAAATAGAGCAGGGACCTCGGAGAGGTCATCAGGTTTACCCTCCTGCTCCAAGCAGACTCAACTGTAACAGCAACATTCTTGGCACATGTTTGTCTAACGTGTTTTTAAACCTCTGATAACTGATGTTCTCTAGCCAAGCAAGGCAGTGTATCCCAGTTCTCGGCTATCTCCATGGTTAGAAACCTTTTCTTACTGTCTAAGCTAAATCTCCCTTCTTTAGCCAGCTAGCTCTTGTCCTGTGTGCAGCAAACACAGAACAGTTTGGGTTAGGATCATCTCAGTTATCAGGAGTTACTACTTTCCTTTTGTCTTCTATTCTTTTACTTCCTAGACTGAGCAGCCCCAATTTCTCCTAGTTTTCATTAGGTTATGTTTTATTTAGTTCTTATGGTTTTTGCTCTGGACTTACCCGATTATCCATATTTTTCTTGGAAATGTGGTGACTAAAATTTGAAACACGATGCTCCCACTAGGTTTTCCTATTCCCATGTATGAAAATAATTTTTGTATCTATATGTGTATGTATGTCATGCAATGTTCTTCTTAAACTTCATGGTATTAGACTTGCCTTTTCCACAGCAATATGGCCCTGAGATCTTTTTTGTAGTCTTAGCAATATCAATTGCTTAATTTCCTGCATTTACACAGTGAGTTATTGCTGCTTTGCATATGTCTTTATCAAACTGCACCCTGTGGGCTCAGCTACAAATTCAGTAAGCTCACCTGCAAATTCAGTAAGCTTATTTTCTGTTCTGTTGCCCAGCTGCTTAATGAAAATATGGAATGGTGTCTACTATGAAAAATGAAATAAAACATAATTTATTGAATAATTAAAATAATGAAGGGTCAAGAAGCCTGCTGACCAGAGGAAGATAGTGAGCAGGACTGGAGTTTGCTCTAGACTCTGTTCCTGGAGAAAACTCTGTTCACTGTCAGTGAATTTGTGTGCTTGTGTGGTAAGACGGGTAATGATTTGTGGTTTCCTTGTGTGGCATTTCTTCTCAGTATGGTGTGGCTTTTTGTTCCCTGTCTTTGGTCATGGCTTAGCCTATCATTAGCGGAAAGCTTTAAAAGCTGGGGACTCATCAAGCTATGGAACTCAATAAACAGGGGAGCCTATGTTGTTTACAGTGCACTTCAGTGCTGTGGGGTTTTTTCTTTCATTTTTCTGGTTGTGAGGAGAGAAGCAGCATCTCAAGCAGTGCTAGAGAAAATGCTAAATGTGACACAGGAAGTGAAGGGTACAGGATATATAAGTGTTGTAATATGCAACACTGTGGAGTGAGTTATTTATAGGCTGCTATGCAGTGCCATCCCTGGAGAAGATTCAGGGACTGGAAATGTACCCAAAGTCAATGATAGGCTTTAGATGGGATTTGGAGGGTGTGAGGAAGGAGTAAGACAAACTGATGTACAGCTGAGACACTGTAGAATAGTCTCTGTATAGCAGGGTTCAAATGACAGGCAAGGGATGACTGAAAGATTGTGACCATAAGAATAAGGCCAAGAAAGACACCAAAATAATACGAGAGAAATAGAGCCATGAAGCAGGTTTTCTACACTAGATGATGAGGGGTGGGAGTGGGGTGCAGGAAAGCAGTATTAGATGATGGAATGATAAGGAAGAAAGGAAGGCAAAGAAAGAGATGATGGATTTAGTTGAAAACCAGGGCTGAAGAAAGAAAATTTGTCTGCATGCCATTCTGACCATTCCTGAACCAGAGACTGGGGCATTGCACCAGCCTCAGTACGGGTGAGGTCTCCCTCACTGCGACTTTGCTCTAAGCATAGGCGGGCAGGGAAAGATCCAGGAAAGCAAAGGGATATGCTGGCTGCCACAAGTAATGGTAGGTGATGTAGTCCTGATGCTGAAGCAGCTCTTCATGACACTGAGAAACAACCTGCTGTCTGCTCTTCATTCTTAAATAAATGGTACCGCCAAAACTGAGGTGGTTCGATCCATTCTTCTCCTGTGAGTCTATTCTGAATAGCTCTACTCCCTTCAGTTCCCTGAGCTTGGGTATCCTCAGGCTCAGGTTACTAAGTATTGCCATATTATGTTTCTACCTGGGACTGGTACTCATTAATAGTGCTTGTCTTTGCAGTGGCCAGTTCCTTTTCCCCTGACAGGTTTAGTTCCTGGCTTACTGCAAGGACAACTTGCTGGTGCCTGATCCCACTGAGTGGCTTCAGCTGTGCAAGGCACTGTCTGCTCTCCAGGGGAGCCAGCTACCTTCTTCTCCCTGTGCAATAACCAGGTTCTCCCCCTTTCTTCCTAGTTGCTTGTGTTGCAATCAGCTCCAGCTGGCTAGCTCCCTATCCTGGATGTCCTTCATGAGTGTTGTGTCAGAGGAGGCTTTGCAATCACAAACACCTCTGAGTGCCATCTCCTCCTTACAGCTCTCACCTGCTTCCTAGCAGTACATGGCTCTCACATCACCTGCTTTCCCTTATCCAGCTAGTGTTGACAGGGCAATATAGGCAGTGGACCCTGCAAATCTGGGCAGATCCACCCAACATTGAGGTACTTACTGGGACAAGGCTGCAGGCAGAAGATCTTGCAGTGTTGATGACTCCAGCAGTGCAGAGTGTCCTCATCACTCTTGACAGGTGGGAAGTGTAATCCCTTTTCAAAATCCCTGGTGAGGTTCCTGTTTGCCAGATCCTAGCAGCAGCAGAGTTGGTGGCTGTAATGCTCTTTCTTGAGAGGGCTGGCTGTGCTTCTTCCCCAGAGCATGGCAGTAACTAAATCCATTCTAGAAGAAGGATGGCGAGCTGCATTGCATACCCATGTTGTGTATCTCTTCCTAGGAAGAAACGGAAGAGGATAGTGACCTGTCCGACTACGGAGAGGAGGTGGATGGGAAAAGGGACTCTCTCGCTGAACCATGTTTCATGCTGATTGGAGAGATTTTTGAGCTGCGAGGAAGTAAGCTGTAAACCTGCTTATTTGCTAGTGGAATCTGTTGGCCAAGAAATCTGGGGCACTTTGTAATTTGGATTTTTCTGCTGTTTCAATAAGTGGAAATGTTCTTGCAATTTATGTAGCCAGTTTGTTTGGAACAGAGCTGTTCTTCAGTAGTTCATAACTTCGATGTTTTCATTCAAAAGTGAAATTCTAATATAACATGGCAGTAAAAATGTAACTGCTAGGGGAGGGCATTTGCATTCAATATTCTTAAGTTTTTCATTTAAAAAAAAAAAAAACTGGAAAAACCAGAAAAGTACAAAAGCATGTTTTCTGTAAATAGGCTGCATGTATGAATTATGAGGAAGGAAGGAGGGCTTAATTGCAGAACATGCCACTGACAAAGCAACATAATTTTAATGTCCATTTTAAGTGCATTATGTATGCATTTTAGTTCTACAATTTGTATGGTGGAAAAGATGCTAAAATTGTGGCATCTTTCAGTACCAGATTTTTTTTTTCCTCCTTTACGTAACTGAATGATGGTAATAAAGAAAACTACTTTTGTTTCTATTTGAATGTGCAGCCACACTTGAGGCTCTATAAAATTATTTACAGGGTAACTATTACAAAATGCAGCACCTTCCAAAAGTGGCAGATGTATCTTCCAAATATAGACTTCCTTGTGCTGATGGTGAACAGCATGGAAGAAAGATTAACCAGTAATTACTAGGAAGCACTCACATTTGTTTCCTTTATTTGTAATGAAAAGCTAACTGCTTGGTTTATTTGAGTGAAAATGTTTTCAGAGTTTTAATGATGCTGCTGTGTTTACAACATTATACTAGTAGGTATGAAAAGGGTGTGAATTTTGAGGGAGTTTCTTATTTCTAGTAGAAAAAGGGGTTTGGGTAGTTGGCTCAATAAACTTGAAATATTCTTAAACATAAAAGTTTACAGAATAAACTACAAATGCATATTACAGATATGTTTATGTAATCTGCAAGACTTAAAAACTATATAGCAAACAGTACAGGGAAAGCAGTCAAGAAAAATGAGACCCATGTACAATCAGTGAAATCTTATAAAG
>WAAD01031044.1:66949-85049 GCA_013389945.1 Fregata magnificens
TTATATATTTATAAAAAAGACTTGCTATCCTGTTTCTCTGAACAGCCTGGCTCTGAATGGCTTTTATGAGTTTATACTTTATCTTACAGTCCGATGAAGACTTTGCCAGATCTGAAACTAGGTTTCTGTTTGAAGTAATTTCTTTCAAATCAAATGCATATTTCTGTAAAGTGACTGAAATAATATTTATACATAATGAGAACCATTAATTTTTAACATGAAACCTGTACAGGTATAACAATGATGTGTTTTCATAAAGGTATTTTTCTGTATCATTTGAAGACGTCTGCCAAGTGAGGCCTGGACGAGGCCATGAAGCGTCTGTATGCGCCTTTCATGTGGAAAGCTGTATCATTGGTCAGAAAAATTTTGGAAGAGTATTCCTTTCCTTGTCATATACAAAGGCCTACAGTAAAACTTGATTCAATAGAGCAGATGACTGATACACTTTTTCCATAACTCTTCAATCATTACTGACGCTCTTACGTATGATGATGTTTTTCTTATGAAAGTCTGTGAATCTGTGATTTCTGTAGCACATTCACATAGGCAAAGCGCCACTGGGAATCTGATGAAATGCATTATTTTGCTTTGGTGTAGCAGTGTGAGTATTATTCAGAAATCTAATAATCAGAAATCTACCAGCAGAACAGGCTGTTCCTTCGTCCAGTCAGTGACTAAATTTGCACGTGCCAGCATGGCTTTTAAAACCTCTCACGTATGTTACATAGCGGTAAATTGGACAAGAAGTGATGGAAAGTCACACAGTTGACTCCCAGTGAACTGATGGTCTCTGACAGTATCCATTTGCTGAGTTTTAAATTAATCAGTTCATTTGTTTACACACTGCTGATAACTAGCATGAAAGACACTGAGAGACGACAGAGAGAGAGTGTCTGTGTGAGCACAGCATGCATGCAAAGTTGCTATATAGCTTTTTACACATAGAATTTTTACGTTCATTGATTTTAAGGGTTTTGGCTATACTGTGGCACAGTTAGGCAGTACTGCCTGGAGCCTGCTGTCTACCTCAGACTCTTTGTGCAGAAGGCTACAGTGAGTGCCTGCAGTCACAGGAGGAAGGAGGCTGCTATCTCCCTTTGTAATCCCTTCACTAATGTGCTGTTGGTATCTATGAGGGAACTTACTGCACTTTTATCAAAACTTCACCTGTTTTTACCCCACCAGGCACATCTGTGCATGGAACTAATTTGGAGTTCACTACAATTAGTTAGCTGATTTTTATGTCCTTACCTAGTGGAGCCTTTGTACTGTCCATCCTTGAAATATATATACATTTCAGTGTAGTACTCGTAATTTATAATGTATGTTTGTGGATTACATTGAAATGTAGCCTTCTCCACATATCGGCCAGGTATCTGGAGTGACCTAGATCCTAGAGCACCCAGAGCTGAATACAGCTTGCTGTGATGCTGTTGAAATCAGCTCAGGTAAATTGGGATAATTACATGAAAATGAGCATTGCTTCCACTACTTTCAGGAGTAAAAAGGACAGATCTGCATAAAATGTGAAAGACCAGCTCTGATGTGCTCCCTTCTATGCTTCTTTACAGGCAAATCCGTGACACTGTACACTGGATGTTCAGTGAACCAATGCTTGTTTACTACATTGGTGTGTTTCGAGATGCTTTTTGGCCAAATGGAAAGTTGGCACCACCACCGAGAGCCAGGAGTGATGAACAAAAGCAAGAGACAAAACAGAGAGCACAGCAAAAACTACTTGAAAACATTCCAGGTGAGATCACTTTCATTCTGCTTAATCACAGATTTAATAACTAGTAAGGAAACTCGTTAATCAAATACTGTTCTGCTGCATTTTAGATTTTTCCTGTAGAGTTGTAAATTATGGTTATTTGCATAAATAAGGATAATTTTGGCCTTGCTCTTGGCCTCTCCTGTCTGTCTGGTAAAGGGCATGGATTTGGGTATTACCAGTGGATGCAAAATCCAGTATTGGTGTACTTCTGTCTGTATGTAATATTCATTGAGGAACCTAAGTGAAGTCAGGACTCTCTCTGCTGGTTCTCTGTCAGCAAATACCAGGTGGTTCTGCTACCTGGAACTACTTGACTGTGATGGGTTGACCCTGGCTGGACGCCAGGTGCCCATCAAAGCTGCTCTATCACTCCCCCTCCTCAACTGGACAGGGGAGAGAAAATACAATGAAAGGCTCGTGGGTTGAGATAAGGACAGGGAGATCACTCAGCAATTACTGTCATGGGCAAAACAGACTCAACTTGGGGACATTAATTTATTAACATTCCAATCAGAGTAGGATAATGAGAAAATAAAACCAAGTTTTAAAACACCTTCCCCCCATCCGTCCCTTCTTCCCAGGCTTAACTTTACTCCCGATTATTCTCTACCTCCTCTCCCCGAGCAGCACAGGGGGACAGGGAATGGGGATGGTGGTCAGTTCATCACATGTTGTCTCTGCCACTCCTTCCCCCTCAGGGGAGGGACCCCTCACACTCTTCCCCTGCTCCAGCATGGGGTCCCTCCCACAGGAGACAGTCCTCCACGAACTTCTCCAATGCGTCCTTGCCACGGACTACAGTTCTTCACAAACTGCTCCAACGTGGGTCCTTTCCACGGGCTGCAGTCCTTCAGGAACAGACATGGGCTCCAGCATGGGTCTCCCATGGGGTCACAGATCCTGCCAGCAAACCTGCTCCAGCGTGGGCTCCTCTCTCTGCGGGTCCACAAGTCCTGCCAGGAGCCTGCTCCAGTGCGGGCTTCCTGTGGGCTCACAGCCTCTTTCGCGCATACACCTGCTCCGGTGTGGGGTCCTCCACAGGCTGCAGGTGGATATCTGCTCCACCGTTAACCTCCATGGGATGCAGGGGGACAGCCTGCATGCCCATGGTCTTCACCACAGGCTGCAGGGGAATCTCCGCTCCGGCGCCTGGAGCACCTCTTCCCCCTCCTTCTTCACTGACCTTGGTGTCTGCAGGGTTGTTCCTCTCACGTATTCTCACTCCTCTTTCTGGCTGCAGTTGCGCAGGGTTTTTTTGTTCACCCTTCTTAAATATGTTATCCCAGAGGCGCTACCACCATCGCTGATGGGCTTGGCCTTGGCCAGCAGCGGGTCCGTCTTGGAGCCGGCTGGCATTGGCTCTGTCAGACATGGGGGAGGCTTCTAGGAGCTTCTCACAGAAGCCACCCCTGTAGCCCCCCTGCTACCAAAACCTTGCCACGCAAACCCAATACAAATTATGGTTGTTTGCAGATAATTTCGGCCTTACTCTGTGCCTTTCCTGTCTGTCTGGTAAAGGGCATGGATTTGGGTATTACTGGTGGGTGCAAAATCCAGTGTCGCTGTACTTCTGTATGTAATATTCATCAAGGAACCTAAGTTAAGTCAACATGCTCTCTGCTGGTTTTCTGTGAGCAAATACCAGGTGGTTCTGCTACCTGGAACTACTTGACAAATAGGGAGAGTGGCACCACCCCGGTTACTACTACTACTTATATTTAGAAATTGAAGAGGGAGGTCTACCCATGCCGTCAGTGTTGTGTGTTGCTTTCTATTTCTGATAAGAGGTCTCAGCGCACTGAATGTTAGAGGGACCTGCAGCCTGGACAGAAGCATCCTAGGTTGAGTGGAGTTTCCAGTACTTTCCTTTGCCTGCCCTTACCTCCCAAGCCCAGGCAGCTTCCTCTTCAACATGCACGTTTCTAAGGCACCATCCTGAGATGCTCCATCCCGTCCCATTCACAGGACAGGGAGTCCAGTTACATAATTTTGACTCTTCAGAAATCAAGTAAACCCAAAGGCACTTAACTGTGAAGAACCAAATTTCATTCCCTTTAGCCATTGGAAATGCACTTAAAAAGCATTCAAGCTATGTTTCTCTCTCCTCCATCCGAATAGAATGTATCTTAATGAGCTATTTTATGGCTTCACTGAGATATCTCAAATACCCCCTGGCATTAGGTTGTTTAATCAACTTTTACTGCAAAAATAGCAGCAGGTATGCATGCAAAATATTTGTCACTTGATGTGTAAACAACCCTCCATTTACTCTCTTATGTTATATACTCACCTACTTACCTAGAATAGCCTTCCGTAGTTGGTTTGTGGTTTTGTTTGTTTGTTTCTGAGTTTGGAGAGAGATGTGAGGACATAGCTGAATGCACCTTAAATTAATGATGAAGCATTGGATCACTATTTATTCTCTAATTTAATCCAAAAATGTAAATAATTGACTTAGAATTCTCTTATCTGCTTACTTGTGGGAAGTATTTTCTGTGAAGATTGAGAGGCAATTAAAGTGCTAAATCTGTTTTAACTGTGTAGGAATTCTCTTTCTGGCTGAAGGTGTATTTAAGTGAATGGTTTAATAATATATGAGACTTGACTCTGCAAGGTGAACTACCTGAAAGCCATACTATGTATCATGTTAAAATATTTAAAATGTTGTCATTGAGATGCATACACTATGATTTAACTTGGGTAACTTGAGAATAAGGGTATCTTTTCAACCTGTGACCTAAGTTACCTGTATGTTTTTAAAAGTTTGGTGAATGGGGACCATGTATCTTGTAACCAAGGGCCATGAAGTACAGTGGTTTTGTTTCCCCTCCTTTATGGGTGGTAGTGTCAGCTGGAGGTTTTGCCTAGCATGAGTGAAACAATGTAAGCTGAAGTAACATTCGTTGCAGATACTCTGCAGAGTCTTGTTGGACAACAAAATGCTCGTCACGGTGTAGTGAAGGTGTTCAATGCGTTGCAAGAAAGAAAGGCTAACAAGCATCTACTCTATGTGAGTAACCAGAAAAGTAGCCTTTTAACTTTATAATCCTGTTAATTGCTGAGCTCTGCTCGCTCAGTATTAAAGCCTGCGGTGTGTGGTTTTTTGCAGAGGTTGATGTTGGACTGTTGTTCCGTGTGCAAGTAACTGTTTTGTTATTAAAATAAGTCAGAAAAAAATGTACTTGGTTCCATCATTTGACTAATTTTGAATAACAAAAAGCTATGTAAGTTTAAAAACAGTATTGCTTTTGTCTAAAAGAGATCCTCTACCACATCCAACTTGCCTCACTCCATAAGGTGCAAACTAACTTCTTCATATAGCTGAGAAAAATACATATACCTTGGAGAATGCTAGGGAAGGAGAGCTCCAGGACTGGCTCACGGTTAGGACACGACAACCCTCCAGAAGTCCCACTCCTCTGCTGTTGGTTGGGACTGGTCTGAGTATGCAGCTGGATCTAAGTATAATATCTGCACTCTCACTCAGTCTCTTCTGGCTCATTTCCTTCAGCAATCGGTGACGTAACGTAGCCTCAGCACAGGAATAGGCGCAGCCTGCTCAGGCGGTGCGTGCCCTGGTGCATCCTTATGTAGCTACCGCAGCTTTGACAGAACAGCACCAGTTTATACAGGGTGGGAAATCCCCACCTGAAAGCAGCTGCCCATGGCACTTGCCTTCTTTCAGCCTTAAGACATTTCCCATATTATCTGTAGGGCGCGTGCTAACTTCAGGATGAAAGAGAAGTAGTTGCGTGAATGATGAGTAGAATGACCCTACACGCTTCTGTTATCTGTGATGTTCTGAACATGTCAGAAGGGAGAAAGAAATTCTCATTTGGCACCTGTGCTCATCTTAACTCTTTTTCTGTTTTTTCAGGTTTTGCTGGAAGTGCTGCTAACTGAACTGTGTCCTGAGCTAAGAGCTCATTTAGAGCAGCTTAATGCCACTTAAGTTTGAATCTGCACAATTGGACCACTAGAGAAATGTCTATGTCCAATAATAGACATGAAACTTATTTCCTCTTTTCCATAGAGGGCTGAGGACTACAATTATTTTTAGCGTTTTTCTTTCCTCTTGAGTTCTTTGTGAAGTAAACAGACTTGAAAAGATCTGATGCTGTAGTAGGGTAGAAAACAATGCTGTATAGTTGCCAATTTTTATTTAAATTGTTCTATTTGACTACTCTTCTGTTTCAAATATAGATTGAAAAATAAATGTTCATATAAGCTGAAAGAAACCAGAAAATATTTTAAACATTTATGAAAGAAATTTTGCTTATAGTGGTAAACTAATGAATGTTGTACAGTTCTAATGTCCTCACTGAGGATTTGAGCATTCCTTTTTTCTTGTGTATTGAAAAAGCCTTGTCGTGCAATACCACATGTAAAGCTATTGTGAAAATTTTATCAATTTTGTTTTTACCAAAGATTTCCCATAGTTTGAAGCATTTGTAAGCAATAAATAACACAGCGGGATTGCAGTACTTGATAATGAGGCTGTACTGACAACTGATGAATGACTTTGACAGCACTAGTTTCGTAAGGAATATTTATGTTACTTTGAAGTCTGTGTCGAAAATGTGTTGTAAACTGGTATGTCCTAACAGAATGCCTGTGTTAAATGTTAGCTCAGAGATCAGTGCTTATGAATCGCTTCTATGAATGATTAAGTAGACATTTAATTAAACCATTCTAATAACTTCCCTGATACTACTCAGGGCTGTTTTATTCAAATACCCCAATTTCAAACAACCTTCAAATCTTTCCCTTATTTTATACAAGGAAAGAAAATGGTGTCTTCAGTGGGTTTTTTAATTTATGTAAAAATATGTAAATATGCTCTTAATGCACATCTAAATAATTAAACATCATCAAAAATCCCTAGGTGACACTCATTACTTTCTTTTAAATTCAGTGCAGTTGTGCTCTTAGAAAAACCACTCGCAGTTAAGACTGGCTATATTGTAAAGTACATGAAGTCCGTATGCTACATTTAAATCAATGTTTTTAGTAACATCTAGCCTTCTGTTCCAACAGTTTCAAAAAACTTTTCAAGTCATGGCACAGTCCTAAGAAGCAAGCCAAATTCTGCACATACAAAGTTTTACAAGTAAATAGGTGTTTAGAAATGTGCAAGCTTACCATAGGAATCAGTAGAATTTACTAGTGGTTAATCAAAGTATCTTTTGATAAAAGGTTCAGCATAACATTGCTCAGGCACACACACTCCTAGCCAAATGTTTTCAACTATTTCTAGTACAAACAGAGGTAGTGTAAATGCAGCATGAAGGATTGAGGAGAACAGGCCTTGTGCAGAGGACGTGTATATGGACTGTTTCCATACTAATGGTGGGGTTTTTTCCATAGTTCTGTAAGTTGCATTTTCTAGTTTTAGAAGTTGACATGGTTTGAACTGTAAAGCTTAGTGTCATACAGGCCAATCTCAACTTTGGATCTCTGCAGTCTAAGAGTAAAATGTGTTAAGACACGTAAGTAGATCTAGATGCATTAGAAAAATATGTGAAAGAAGGTATACGCACCACCAACAAAGGTAAGATTTAAAAATGGTTGTCACCTATGAACGGGTTGTATGTGAAAATGAGGCAAGTTTGGGTTCAAGCTTTTCAGAATATTAAAATGTAATGTTTAACTACTAAAAATGCAGAAGAGGAAATAACCATTTTTATTTGGTTTCAGTTTGAATCGTGTGCTATATAGCAGTATGACATGAAGAAAACACAGGACATCTGCCCCAATAAAATGTCCTTAATAAACCTTCAGTCTTCCGTACCACTTTAAAAAGTCTGCCTTTGCCTCATCTCAGTTAAAGGAAGTGTGAGAGCTTTTTGCTTTCTCTTTCTTTAGGTAAAAAAGAATCAGTAAATTGCTTTAAGTAATAATTTATAGAAAGTTGAAAAGCAAGCAGTAAGTGAGGAACAGTCTATAATTGCTGGAGATGAAAGATGGTTTATTGTAGGAGATACATTTATATACCAGTCACAGTGGAAACACTAAATTCTCCCAAGATTAGCTGCCAGTTCAAGGTCAGAAGCAACAGCAGGATCCAGAAGGCATGCCTGTGAAAAGAAAGAACAGGGATTTCTAGTTTATAGTTAAAATAAAATTGTATGTTGTCGCTATAACATCAATAAGGTCTTCAGGTTTTGTTGGCATTATCAGAGACAATCAAATTGTTAAAATATTAAAGAGTTAATATATTCAGCTTTAAATCCCTGTTTCTGATGCTACGTAAGAAAAATTCAGTATTTAAAATGAGCATACTTGACTATAGTGTTAGGCTTGGTTTTATTTTTTTATTCTGTTTGTTGGTATGGCATGTGCTGGCACCACAGTCAGAAACATAAATCTGCTTACAGACTGGATCAGTTCCATTCACTTCCATCATGTATTTTAGTACCCTCTGGGATGCCCATCTTCTCTTTCCTGCCTCTTTCAAAACTGACTGGGTCTAAGAATGGTAGGCCAAACCCGCAGCTGAGCAGTTAATTAAAAAAGCAAAGGTGATTTTAATTTTAAGTGCGTATAATTGTACAGTTAATGCGAGAATTATTTTCCAGGTACAAAAGAAAAGGAACGCACCCACAACTCTTGCTTTTACTTGTTCTAAAGTTACTGCTTCAGGTAGCTTCCTTGTTTATTTTCTGTTCCTTCTCTTTTGTTGTTGATGTAGAGATGCATGGCACCAGTCAATAGAAATCATCTCTCTTTATACTAAGAAGGTAGTGACATTCTTAGATCAGTCTCAGATGTACAGCTAGTGAACGATGAGTGAAAGCTGTAATTTTCTTTCAGTTGTGGTGGTTAACGCTAGACCTGATGGAAGACAGTGGGAAGGGCTATACTCACACAAAGCCATGCAGCAATTTAATCTTGATGGGCCTCTTCCATGCCCTAAGACTTACCTAGGACTACTGGCTACAGTGTTCATAACACCCCAGCTTACATTCCTTTCCTGATCTCCTCCTCATCCTATTCTCTATAATGCTTTTCACAGCAGGAGAACAAAATGTTTAAAACGTGTATTCAGAGGATCACCTGCTCTGCTAGGCCTCTTGTATCAGCAGCTTCCCTGAGTAAGGAGCCACAAAAATTGTTATTGATAACTTATCATTTACGTAACTCTCCATTTATTTGGATTGCACCAAGCTGGACGTCAAAGTATTCTACTTGCAGAAACATGGTCTCTACATGCACAGAAATCATAGAGTCTCTCTGAAGCACAGAGCCAATCTTGCTACACTCCCTTCAGTTGGCACTATCATCTTGCCTTGACTGTACCTTTAGGCATCACTGATATTATTTAGCAGATTCATCTTCTAGAAGCCATCATTGATCTTTTGCCTCAAGCAATAAATCCTACTTCAACTTTAGAATTTTCAAAAAATGTGACCTATTTTTTCCCCTGTGTATCACTAACAGTAGATCCTCAGCTATCACTAAAAACGTAAAGAAAAATAAGCGTGACAACCAGTTATGACTGATGTAAGTATCGTTAATGAAGGTTGTAATTGTTAGAGAATCTAAAGTAGGGGAAAAGTTACGATTTTTCAGTTTGAGAGAATGACAGCAAATCAGTTGGGGATAAAATTATTCAAACCGTTTAGCTAATTTATCTTGCAAGTTACCAAGCTCTTTGCTGTGGTGATTATCACAGATATTTTGTTTGTTTGTTTGGCAGAATACATTATTTGCTTAAGCAAGTGGATGGATAGTATCCTTTAAAGACTAGTAGTTTTCAACATACTTTAATCACTCTTCATTTTCTTGCACAGATTGTGGGTTGGGCCGGGGGGGGTGTTACATAAATAATGTTGGAGTCTTTAACCAAACAGCAGGTTTAAAGACTCAAATCCAAGGTATCACTCAATTTCAAGAGATATAAATTAGTCTGTAAGACTTCCCCAGCTTACCTTAGAATAGTATTTCTTAGCAGCATCTGGATCTTGCTGTACACCTCGGCCAAGGTGGAGACATCTAGCCAAGTAGAAAGCAGCCATAGCAACCCCCTTGGCTACATATGTAGGAAGACAATCAGTTATCTTTGCTAGTATATCGATGTCATCATTTTCTGTAATCCTGTTGTGAAATTTACAGCATTAGGTTAGATAATGCTATTTCAAGCAATAATTTAAGTTGACCATATATGACTTGACAATGCTTCCTTTCCATTTACATCGTTAGCCAAAATAAGCTGAAATTTACATGTATTCAGCAGCCTGATGAAGATTCTTCTATTCAGTATTTGACTTGAAGTTAGTCTTATTTGAATATTGTGATATTAAATAGCAAATAAATATGTAACTTTTGCAGTCACTTTCACTATAGTTATACTAGCTATGAAAGGCAGCATATTTTACGCTGATTGTTCCTATTAAAATATTTCATGGAAATTAATATATATGTGGAAGAAAGGCAAAGCTCTTATTTCATATAATTGAGCCAACGTCATCTAGTGGAATATGTCCCTGTCCACAGCAGGGGGGTTGGAACTAGGTGATCTTTAAAGGGCCAACCCAAACCATTCTATGATCCTAAAATTCCAAGTTCTTACTAGGATATTGGCAAATCCTAGTAATCTGAAGATCTTAGACATACTCAAGAGCCTCAGGTTATAAGACCCCACTTATGACAACCACTTATGACTTTCAGCTCAATTATTTTCTTTCTTTTGCATGCATCTTCTTGCTGTCACCTTATTTTCAGCATGTTGTTTTTACTAAGAACCATTTTAAGAATCAGAGGGACAAAGTGAACATTGTTTTAACTATCAGGCTATAATTACCTAGTATTGTTACTATAATATTAGATACAACATTTTCTAAGTGGGAATTGATTTTTTTTCCTAACTGTTGTCTTAAAACAGAAACCCCCAAGCCCCACCATATCCTTTCCAGATACCAAACAGTAATTATATGCTTCTTCACACATCATTTTAGTTTTTTGTTGTGTCAAATAGTCGCAGACTTGACAGAAAAAAGAAGTGAAGTGCAAGTCATTTCAGTTTGTAGTTACTCCCTATAAATCGGTGTTTATGAAAGATTGTTCTGAAGTAACCCTCTGCAAGTCAGTGCCTGCTAAATCACTTGAATGTGGCGAGAGCAATGTTCTCCCACCTAATTTGGTCCCATTAATAAATACAGTAACACAAGAGAAAAACCCCAAAGACTTATTAGCAAGACATTCAAATATAGTAACAGTAACCTATTACCTCTTTTATCTTTCCTTATATAGCATTTTTGCCTTCCTTTCCAAAAGATACACAACAGGATGCTGATGCCAATAACAATACCCAGTGAAGTCAGGCAAAAATTCTAGTTCAGCACAGTTGACTTGAGGAACATACCATAGCAATGGATAAGTAGAACTGTATGGGATAACGAAATTGTTATCTGAAGTGAAGTACCACTAGCTAATCTAGACTCCAAATATTAGGCAGGGTTATACTGTACATAATCATGTAATGTTTGTACATAAGGTAACAAACTCTGTAGTTGGTATGAACATAAAAGGACAAACAAATTTTAGCAGAAAAGGTATTGATGCTTGATACACCTGGTTGAACTGCTATGAGATTTTTGCCTCAAGGCCAACTGCAGTCCCAATTAAGTGGAACTGTTTCAAGTATGGTGGCAGTATCTTTTGGTTCAGAAATTGTCGTTTCTGGCTGTAGTATGGGATTTCATTGCTATTTTCTGCAATCACAATTGCAGCTGAGGAAGTGCACTGTTTACTTGTCTGAATAATCTACCGTGCAGCACTGACTGGACGGGATGCATTCCAAACAAGAAGAGCTAGACTAGACTGTGTAGCTGTCAGTCTGCGTACAGGGCAAGAGAAAGAAAAGCAGCAGTTCAGAGAGAAAACAATCCTTTTCAGCAATGAGTATAGCAAACAGCATTCATTGCTGAACTACTGAATTACTGGAGCTGCTGCTATGCAGTGGCATATACAGGGTGCAGCTTCTGTAGGATGGTAAGTTGTGACACGTTTATTGCTGGGCAGCAGCAGCTTCATAGACATACCACAAAAAGCACAAATGCTGTTGTGTGCAGCTTGTATAAGTAGTCAGTTAGTCTATCTGCATCTTCTTTACAGCAAATTAATGATGTGAGTGACAGATTGAACTTTTAACACATACTGGCCAGCTCTGGAGGTTTGTCACAGAAATGTGCTGTTTATCAGCTATAGAACTGGCACCAACGTTGCTTTTCTCTTCCATGACTAGTTCAAGACACAGAAACTTGATACAGACTGGCTATTTTAAATATTGTAGCCTATAACAGAAGTAGCTCTTTCTGCAATACACAAACCACTCCAGAGTATGTAGGTAGAGCGGTGAGTCCCATGGTGACTGCCTGTGAAAAGGCCAGTCAGTGCTGCTTAACTGTGGCTCAGACCAGTACGTCTATGCCAGCAGATAATCACAAGAAACCACTTGCATGCAGATGCCTATTTTGTTTTTTAAATGTTTAAAAATACAAAATACTTGTATTAGAAGTGCCTACGTGGTATGCACCCCCATAAGTGGTAACTTGGCACTATGTGCAGCAGCTACTTCTGGGTCCCAGGCCGTGCTGCTCAGAGTGCTTGCTGCAGGATGCCACCCAATATCAATGCTTGCATTTCCTGTAAAGGACACAGGAGCTGGGCCAAAGCATGTTGAGCCACAGAGCAAGGAAATGATGGGGTGGAAGACAGTGGGTAGAAATTACATTAAGGTGGGGGATGTGGAGAGTAGAAGAATACTTGTAGGGGTTTAGAAGGGAACAGTGAGAGCAAATTGTGGACTGAGGAGACAGGAAGGCAGGGTTGAGTGTGGGCTTCTGCTTGGTCTACATAGGATGCTAGTTCAAGGCTGTTTCATTTCACAGGATCAGAAAGAAAAGTTTAACTGTACTGACTAATAACCTTATAGTATTAATTTTGTCTGTGGTTGGCTGTTCCCTCTTTGAAGATGAGATCTTTCCTCAGGGCAATTCATTCTTTCAAATGTCTCTTGAGTTTGACAGACAAGAGCATGAACTTAATCATTTTAATCTGAGTTTCATGGTCTTACATGAAGGACTATAATAAAAAATAAAGTGAAATTAACTTCACCTTTTGGCTACTGCAGCAGCTGTTGAGTAAAATTTTCTATTGTAATAATATTCCACAAGATGGCCTTGAGCATAGATGTTTCCACGTTCTGCTGCTTCTCTCAAACACTCCAAAGCAGCCTTAGTGTTCTGACATATACCTTGTCCATAGAGATACATAACACCAAGTGCACCCTGTGATTCCAGATTTCCATTGCCACATGCTTCTGAATGCCAGAAAAAGGCCTAAACAAGAGGCACAAAGTTGGAGTATATATTCACTTTATCTGCTTTTCTTGCATACTGTTTCCATAAAAGCTTTTACATTAACCAGCCTATAAGAATTGCTTATACATAAAAGAAAGCAGAATCCTTCTAAGGCTTTTAAACCTGCTTCATTTACTGTCAGCTGTCAATCAGTGACACCTGCTTGATTTCTGAAGGGTACCGAGGCTGACAAAACTTTAATCCATTCTATCCTTCTCCCTGATACTCCCAATTGAAAAAAAAAAAAAAAGTAAATCTTGGCTTGCAGTGTCAAGTGAGTCAAAATGAGGGATTCTTGCTATCTGTTCATACGGCTTTGAATGGATGATAATGCCTAGCAGTACTTAAAATACAGTTTTCAGAGTCAAATATATCACTGTACTCTGTGAAATCAAAAATTAATTGGGACTCATGAAACTCAAAAGGTACAAGTGGGCTTTACCTTCTTCAGATCTTTTAGAACTGACACAGAATAAAGCATTCCTAAAGTACTCTGGGCCTTCACGCTTGCTTTTGGGTTCCCATGGTCTGCAGCAATAAGCCACAACCTAAGAAAATGGGGACGAAGAAAGTTTAAGTAACACAGCATCTTACCATCTTATACTCCTCAGGAAAATTACTTAACTGCCATTACCTTTCAGCCTCTTCAGTTGACTGCTTAACACCACATCCTTCATAATATGCTCTGCCAAGATTGTATGCAGCTGCAAACTTCAAGTGTCTTGCTTTCGGGGAATCAGAGTCGAGTATTTTCTTCATGTATTCCACTCCCTTTTCCTAAAATTGAGATATTTTAATCATCACAGTCAGACTGGGAAGAGGATGAAACAAAGAACCTGAGAATCCACTAACTTCTGCAAGACAGGTAATTTTTCCACTTTGAAGAAAGGCTGAGGCATACTGGCCAGACAGTCTGGAGAACAGTGTCATACCAAAGCACAACTGATCTTTGGTTACTAAGACAGCCCCTAGAATTTTGACTCCAGCATATTTTTAATGTGAAACACTTCCTTATAAATGTTCATCTGATAGGATATTCTTCTTCCTTGACAAAAATTTTCTCAAAAATATTCTTGTGCTTACGTAAATGAATGTCACATCCTAAACTTGCTGCATTCTCAATTTTAGACTTCTGTGATCTTTTTCATATTGCATGATGTATCTGAAATCATAAAACAACCTTAAAAGGAGGCAAAGTGATACAATAGCACACTCTGAAGTTCCTCCATTAAAAATACCTTGGATTCATAATGGACAAAAAATGATAATGTTAAATAAGCAAACGGAGAACATTGCATGTGAGCAGCTGTATGGTGTATCATCCAAGGACCTCCTAAGTATTTTGGAAACAAGATTTCCACTGTTAGGATTTAGCATGGACACCCTGTTTAAATACACCAGAAATAGTCCTTCAGAAAAGGTTCTTCTCTTATTCACCTCTCATATTCTAATACACAAAAAAGAAAGAAACTTTATTAAAATGTTTATTTGCAAGTAAACCAATGTGGTAATTACACAGGCATACAGCATACCGAACAAACAAACCACCTCTAAAAAACAGCAGAATATTTTCTGCTCTGCTGACAATCCTCTAAGCACCAGACAAGAGTCCGATTTGTTAATACACTGGTTCATTTTCTTGCCATCCTGTCTTGTTATCTACCCTTTCGTTCATCCTCCTTGTGTTCTCTTCTCACACCACTCTTTAAGATCATGTTCTCCAATAAATTAACTCTTTTCTTCTTATTGTAGCAATTCATTCCTTTGTCTTCCTTTTTTGTAATGTAATTCTTCCATTTGAATTCCTCAAATTCTTGCAAATGTAATTCGTCATTTGTCTAATTTAAAAATACTACTGCCAACCACTGGCAGAAGTGCAATCTTCTTTAGCATTCGTGTTAAGAGAATGGAAAGTACCTTAAAAACGTCTTTGTGCAACAGACGTTTTACACTTTGAAATATAGTTGTTTGATTTCCATTTTTATGATTTCCATTTTTACACATTTTATTTTTATTTATATACACTGCTTATTAAAAAGTAAGAAATTAATAGCAATTTTTAAACATAGCTTCCACACAAAGTACAAACCAACCCTTAGAAGTTGTATTTTAAAATACAAATTATCATATTTTTCAGATAAACCTATTCTATTAAAGCTATTTTTGAGAACTTCTTCAGCCCAGAACCCTCTCTCTTTAATGATGCTTTGTAAACATCTGTACTAAACCAAAGACCTGTTTATTTTAAACTAAGTAGTCAAGCTTACAAAGAAGCCCTTAGTAATTATCCACTAATATTAAAAGAAAAGTGAAAAGTGTACAGCTAGATTACTCACAGGGTCTTCTTTAGTGCCTAGTCCATCATAATGCATTACACCAAGCTGATACATTGCTTGAAAATCCGTAGCCTTGATTTTTTCAAATTGTAGTAATGCTTCTTCATACAACCCCTGGGAAAGACAGAATAAACAATGAAATGCGCAGAGCGAAGAGTATGTACGGCAGCTTAACTCTCCAGTATATACTCTCTTACAGTTTTTCAACCATGAGCATCTCCCTCATGAACAAAGAACAAAAAATTGCAACCATAGAAGTGGCAGAACACAGAAATAGAGTAAGTCAACAACCACAAGAAAGTTGGACAGGATGGAAGCACTTAGGACTTTTGAACAAGTTTTCATTGTTGTTATATATATTTAAAAAAACCCTAAATATAAGTGGTGGTATACAAACATCACCTCTGAAACCAAAAGATGTTCTGACAACCCTTCTTCCCCTCCCAAAAAATGCCATCTTTTTAATTTAAGGAGATAAGAGTCTAATTCAGATGCCCTGTCCTATCTATCTGACATCCCTTAACTTAGGTGACCCAATCTTATACCTTGGGGGTTTAACAGTCTGCTTTTACATCTTAACTAAGGGTTGGTTTCACAAAGACTAAACTCAGATGTCTGAAGACTTTATAGACCCACCTGTCTGCCCCACGATTCTTATGAAGGCATCACCTGCAACAGCAGAGATATTTTCACTTCTAAGAAAGAATCTTAGAGAGCATTTGCTTCTGCACTAAGTCAAAGAAGAAACTGCATTTAAAAATACGCCGTTAAACAACTCTAATGTAACAGTTAACTGAGCCTGGTGTCCTTACTGCAATATTTTTATGCATGCATATCAGCATACTAAGTAAAAACAATATTGAAATTAAAATCTTCTTCTCTCTACTTTTCCTTCAAATTTTCTGTATGTTTTGATAAAAGAATACCAGGCTGCAAAAACTTAGAACTGAGCAATAATTGGACAGTCAGTCAAACATCCTCACAATGACAAAACGCCCCTTGTTAATACTCTCCAAACTATTAATTGCTAAACTACTAATTGTCTCAGAAGCTTAGCCATTATGACTGTGTGGGCTTTGTTTTTTTAACGAACTCTGGAAAAAAAGCAGTGCCTTTTTACAACCAGCTGTCATGACTGTCAGAAAAAGAAGTACGGGAGGCACCTGTACTCTCACTTTTCCTGAGAATTTAATGCTGTAAGAAGGAGTCATGTGGCTCTGATCAGGCAGTGATTTTTTCTAACATCTGAAATGGCAGTACTATGAGAACATGCGTTTTTAGGCACTAGAGACATCTGTCCAAAAATCTGGAAATTAAAACCTGCTCAAAGAATAAATGTAGGGATGGACAGCAATATATAACATATATATATATATAAAACATATAACCCAAGCCAGCTCATCAAGAAACAGACAGGTCTTCTGCTCCATGGGGTCAGTCTTGATCATGCCAAAATCAGGCAATTCATTAATGAAAATGTTAAGGACAGGGCCCAGAAAGCAGAAACCCTAAGTGAGTTAATTCTGTTCCTGCTGCAAACCCTGAGACCGATTTACACTGTGCCACTAGCTGCACTACAGACAGTACTGAAGCCATGCACGTTACATTTGAAAATACATGAATCAGTACTTGTACTACATTCTTTTCCCTCTTCCTGAACTGAGTTATTCTAATTTTCACGAGAAATTGACGTTTAAGTTCACCTGCCAGCCAGTCTTATACTGCTCCCTGAGCATTTACTTTCAAATACATGGGCGACCAATTTTTGCCCACATGGGCAGGGACAGAAACCTCAAAGATAACGTGTTTCAACAGGTGGCTAGGTAGGGAACAAAGAGTGAAAGCTGTGTCTTGGGTCAGGGACCAGTACCATGTAACGGAAAACACAGTGTGTTGTGTTTGGCCAGTCAGCTGGCCAAAAACCAACTTGGCTCGGAAGTTAGCTGTAGGGATAGACTGCCGCTTCCTTATCTGGTCCGAAGGAGACCTGGGAGGGAACTGAAAGACACCACTAGATGCTTGGGGAAAGTGTTGGAAAAACGTTATTTAGGGGGAACACCTGGTGCTTTTCATGGGAAAAACCAGGCATAGGCAGCTCTTGTTTTTTTAAGGTGTCTCTTTTTCCACTGAAATGGTATTGAAAATCGTCAGCGTTATAATATTTACTTAAAAGAAGGAAACCACAACCTCTTCGTAGTACAGTTGTCCTTTCAGAAAACGTGCCAGAGGATCTCCACCTGCCGTTCTCTTCGCCAACAGCTCCTCTGCTTTTGCAAATAAAGCAGCACGGCTGCAGTTCTCTGCTTAAAATAGACATACATTTGGTTTTTTCCCAAAACAGATGGAACAGCATCAATAAGGACACTAAATGTCTGAAGCTGGTGGTGTCCCCTTTTTATTACATTTTTTAAAAGACTAAGGTGAAAGAGAGGGCTATTTTATAAAAAGGAAAAGTTCAGTAAAGGCAGCCTGACCCTTGCGAGCGTTAAGTTTGCCATGGAAGAGCTAAAAGCGAACCGAACAAAAGGGGACTTCACACCCCCAAATACCTTTCAGTGCCTGCTGGGAAGCAGCGAGGCTGGGGCAGCCTCACAGGCCCGGCTCCAGCGCGGCCCGCGGCGCCC
>WAAD01031044.1:85157-106325 GCA_013389945.1 Fregata magnificens
GGTGGCGGTTGGCGGCCGGCGGTTGGCGGCCGGCGGTTGTCCCCCTTGCTGTCCCAGCGCCCCGCGCAGCCCAGCCCGGACTGCAGCAGCATCAAGCACTGCTCCATAGCTGAGCCGAGGGGTCCCACCGCCTTGGACAAGACAGGGGACTGAAGACAGGGAAAGTAGTGTTGGTATTTTCCCTTTGGGTTTTGGTCCATTTTCCGAAGGAAAGGAGAGTGACAGTGTCGTGTAGGCCGGGGGTCTGTGGAGAGAACATTTCTAGCTGTCGGCCAGTGCCAAACAATGTGAAAATACGTGACGGGGTAGGGCAGCCTGCGGTTTGGGCACCCACCAGATCTTTCCCGCTACCTGCCGGTCCTGTTGCAAACTAAACGCGGAAGCCCCAAATGCTCTGCGGAAAGCAATATTACAGGCAAAAATAACAGAAATGCTGAATGCAATCCCGTTAAAAGGGCAACAGGCCATGAAACTTCAGCCTAGCAAAAGGGACTTCACTTCTTCCAGTGATCAGAAACTGTTCATTGTAACGTAGTTTGTTTTCCCCATATAGATACTGTGAAACTTAGAAGGATAATTGAGGGAAAATGCTGTTTGAAGCTCATTTCTCCTGAAATGTAAGGCATTGTTTCCACTTCTGTTGATAGCTTCTGGCTGTCTCTCTTATAAAAAGGGATATAATACCAAAATGCTGCGAGAGTGCTTTTAAAATAATCTTTAGCTGCATTCCCAGCTTTTTTTTTTTTTCTTCTTTTTTTTTTTTTTTTTCAGATGATTATCATCCTTCCATTTTTGGCAGTCCAATCTGTTTCTATAGCAACAGGGACAGAGGCAACAGTCAAAACAGGAGAGTAGTGCTTAGGGATTTGTGTGGTTAAACCTGTGGGCTCCGCATGATGTTTTACAACAGTCCCAACTGACTTCACGTGCCAAAAAAGTCCTAAAACTCGTCCTGATTAATTTTGTGTAGATGATACAGCCTAAGAAGTCTACAGGAAAAAAAACTTTTTTTAAAGCATCAATGAATTACTTGATTTAACAGGCAGAGTGGAGACCAGTCTGTGAAAGCAGCGATACCCTTCAGCAAAGGCAATTAACACTGGGCTGCGTTGCTGCTTTTGATGCTGAAGGGTGTGAGATTCAACAGCACACCTTGGTTTATCCGATTGCTCACACACATTTATTAGGACCAGTTTTTCCAATTTCATTTTCTTGATACCTATGCAAGATGTGGGTCTGAGATAGGAAGCGCAGAGGAATTTTTAGCGAGTTATATTCCAGAACATCTGTAGCCAGGAAGACTTGTCCTTAAGTGGCACTTGGGCTGGGCCATACAAAATCGATCAAAATTGTTGCATCTGTGTGTTTATAACCAATACAAGTATCAGTTATTCAGAAGCAAAAGAGTTTTGCAGGCACTAATGAGGTGAGCAAAATGTGACACGAAGCTCAAGAACTAATGAATAGCAAGAATTCGAGGAGACTTGCGGCTGGCAGGATGCAAGAGTTTGTGTAGGTGGTTAGGCTGGAAAGATGGGATTCCTCGGGTGCAGCTTGAAACCGATGAATTGCTGAGGTAATGTAGGGGAGAGAAGGTCTTTCTTTAAAAAAAAACCTCTTGGGCGATCCAAGACTATTTAGTCTGAAGCTACTTCTGGATATGTGTGTTTTCAGAAGTCTTTATAGTTGCATAAACAATGACTGGATTTCTGGCATCTGTGCAGAGGTATTTCATCCCTAACAATACATAGGTAGAAGCGTAGGCATTTTATTTGTTTATTAACTAATTTGCTTGGCTAGCTGTTCAGGAAAAAAAACATTCGGTAATTACACAGGTGTATTTCTTTCCGTATGAAAGGAGAGGTGAAAACTGTCACTTACTGAAATAATTCTGCTGAATTGATACACTGCCTATTTACCTGGATTTCTGCGCCTTTAAAAATGATACTGTATATGCTCATATTCCACTACTTAAATAATTTATATTTGCTTTCCCAAAGGAGAAGCAGGAGGTAATTGGCATAATGTTTGTGCGTTTATTTCAGAACTATATATACCCTAAAGGAACACTGCGAGGCTTCTTTTCCCTTACCTCTGTTTATCAAAACCATGCAATTTTGTTTTTTTTTTTCCTTAAACACATGACTTCTGATGTCCATTTTCTTTTAAATGATGGTAGTGATTGTGAGTAACTTGCATAACGAACATGTAGGCATCTGACACAGAAGGAAATACTATAGTGGTAAGGAAACAGAACTGTATACCTTGGACACTGGGTTAAGATGCTCTTCACTTCTCTTCAGGCTTTTAACTGTGAAGCATGATCAGTGGTAATTGAATCCTCTGTCAAATTGGAGTTCATAGCATGGAAAGGACAGGCAGTTGCTTTTACACATAATCTGAGCAAAGGCTGTGTCTATGCAAAATGAAGTTAAGCAGTTGTTTTTTAAAGCTCAGAGCGGCCAGTGATGGGGACTGTGGTTTCTCTGTGTGTGGACATTCACCTCTTCCACCCCTGCCTTCCCCAGCAAGCACGGACACTGAGCACTAAAGCTCTGCGGGGGGAAGGCAGGTTTCACCATGAAACGTCACTGTCGCAGTGTTCAAAATAGATTTCAAGCGATTCTTTTTGATGGTAACTGCCTTTGAGCGTGGCTGTGGCTGGCTCTGGTTTCCAGCACGGACCGCTCTGTAGGTGGAAACCTTGTTTGTGACCTTGGCCCGTGTGGTAGGTCTGCCCCTCTCTGGGATATTCAGTGCTGAAGGAGGTGAAAATGAAAATTCAGTTTTTGCAAACGTGTTTTGACCAGAGACGTAACGGGTGGCTATCCTGACCGCCGCGCTCACCACCACATCCAGCCCGCTCAGACTGTAACGCATACGCCAAGCGGGAGCCTTGGGTTTCGCAGGTGGCTGCATTTGCCACGCCTCGTCAGTCTCCTTTGACCTGGTGGCAGAGCTCAGGCAGGCAGATAGCAGGGATTTCCCTATGCTGCCTTAAGCTTTTTTGGGGGAAAATTCTAAGTCAATCCTGTTTTTCATGTTTTTCTTTCCTAGATCCGCGTCTGCCTCGATGTAGCCTTTCCAAAGCAGCGCTAAGGCACTAGGTCGGCAGAACCCCGCTGGAAGTTGCGCTTGGCAACGGCCAGGCGAGCACACGGAAGGAGTAACGCACCGCGCGCTGGGCTCGGAGGCCGCGGGTTCCCACTGAAGCCCTGTGTCCCTCGATGACAATGCCAGGCGGAGATTGCGGATACGCCTTCCCAGGGCCTGGCTTCGCTCCCCGCGCTGCCTGCCGAGGGACGGCCGCCCTTCCCGCCCGCCGCTCCTGCGGCTGCGGGCCGGCGCCTGCGAGTGTGTGAGGNGCTTTCCGCCCATGTGCTCCTGTTTGTGTACGTGCCGCAGCCGGCTCCCGGCAGAGGGCGGGGGTTGTAGCCGGGGGTTCCCCTTCTGTTGGAGCTTGCGAGGGGAGGTGGGTAGGGACAGCTTCTTGCCGGGCCCCGCTGCCTCGGCCACCGCGGAGCCGTGCGAGCCGGGCGTGCTCAGCAGGCGGGGGGCAATGCTGGTGCTGGACGGCAATTCCGAGGTGAGGTTTGGGGAAGGTCGGTCCGTTGTTTCTGTCTTACCGGGAGCCCAGCTACGGGACTGTACGCAGTCTCGTCCGCCCGGAGTTGCTGCTAGGTAACGTTGGGGCACTGCCGATGTCGATGAGTATTTCTGGTTAAGAGATTGCAAGCCAGAACAGTCATGCTTGGATTCCCTTTTTGTAAAAGGGCAGTCTCAAGGAACATAAAGGTCCGATGATTTGCGAGGGGGATGTTTTCTGCTATGATGCGGTGTTCTTACGACTTGCGTGGCCTAGACTGGCAATAACATTGTGCTTTTTTTTTTTTTTTTGTTCTGGTATCTTGTTTATTTTAGTCTGGTAGCTTCAGCAATCTGTTTGAGGCAGGAACTGGTGTGAACGCACCTGCAGATGCCTTTGGTCAGTCTCCAGCTCACTTGGCTGCTTGTGGCGGTGAAGCTTTTTTCCTACTTTGGCAACTGCAGACAGGAGCAAATTTGAACCAACAGGTAAAAATACAGAAGTTTCATTTCTCCCACTTCTAATCTGGCGTGTCAGTAAACGCAACTTATATATATTTACATGGTTTTTTTTATTTAAGAGAGGTTTTCTATACACAGTTGTATTGCATGAGGTATCCGGGGTTGCTTATTTTAGAGTAACTTTATTCTAGGGTGAACCAGAAATCCTACCGATATTGTATTGCCTTAGCTATTTCATTTGCTACATATAATGCAATTTTCACACTTAAAATGCTGCATGCACTGTAAAAAAACCCCTTAATTCTCTTACACAAGCAAGTATTCCTTTTGCCTCTGAAATTTTGCCTCTACTTCCAGTAAACATAAGGATTTTTCCTCTAGCTGCAAAGTTTAATTTGCTTCCACCTCTGAGCTGGTAGCAGCAAGCTGTTGGTCACAGGAATCCCTGAACAGCGCTGAAAGATGCTGTTAAGCAGAGTAGAGTGTATTCTGTGTAAATAATCTTTTAGAAGGTAAAGGTTAAGGAATGAGTATTGCATGGGACAGTATTTCTACTTTGCTGTGATGAGTACACTAAACATTTAATGGCAGTTACCAAGTACACTTTACTAACTATATTCCTTTAATCTCTCAACTCACAACACACTGGTATACAGAGTAACACTCCATGAACAGTCACGCTGGAGAACAAGATAGCTTCATCCTATTCCCTTTCCTTGAAATGACTGCTATATATAAATTGTATTCTTAGGATTGCCTTGGAGAAGCCCCAATCCATAAAGCAGCAAAAGTTGGGAGTTTGGAATGTCTTGCTCTCCTTGTTGCTGGTGATGCCAAAATTGAGTAAGTTGAGCTACATTTAGTCATTTCCGTAACAGTGTCAAAGGATAAGTGTATCTTACACAGTACTTTTTCTTGTTCAGAGTGTGCATGCTAAGACTGCAAATGTATGACTACAGGCAGAAGAGCCATAACTGCCATAAATGCCAAAGTAGCATAGAGCATATGCTGTTGTTTAGTTCCGTGTTAAAGACCTCCACAGTTAACTGCTAAGAGAGTATTCCTGATCATAAGTTCTCCTTGTTAGTTTTCCATTCTGACTAAAGCTATGCTCACCTCCCTCTTGCCTTTCTGATGTGCTAAGCTAGTCACAGTCTGATGACAAATTTATTTTAAAATAATTATTCCTTGCTGCATTTAATACCAGCCCTCTCTATCAGCAGATCCTCGTGCTACCCTTGAGGAGCTTTCTCCGTCTTGATTCTTTATACTTTTGTCTAAAGTTACCACTTAATTAATCTTGACCAGTGCTTCCTCATAATACATATTCCAATTTAATTGAATGGTTATTGTTAATTCTGTGTTTCAGCTTGTGCAACAACAGTGGACAAACAGCAGCAGACCTCGCACTGGCTTATGGCTTTCTGGAATGTGCCAAGTTCCTCATGACAATTCAGCACACTCGGACAATGAAACTGAGAGGACAGTCTGGCTACTCACTAAGAGACCAACATGGCTTGCTGAGAGAGGATCCAGCTCCACAGAAACAAGGAAGTGAAACCAGCAGATCCATAAGCAGGAAGAGGAGAAGATCAGACGGTGTGTAAGCCATTACTTACTAGAACCCAGNTAAATAAATTTGGTGTTAGCTACATAGCAGTTGGATGGAGAAGCCTGCTAGTAAGGATCAACCTGCATAGGTATTTAAGGTTACGGTCTTGTAAAAAATGGATAGTGTACAGGGAATGCCACTGAAAAGGCTACTTTAACATGGGGGAAATAAAAAAAGAAATGGTAGGTACTTTTACCAATGGAGTAGCTCACAATAAGACAGCATCTTCACTAATACCACAGATGTATCCTGATGTTTTGATGGCATTAGATACAAACTTATTCTTGTTTGTTCACGACAGATCTTGTCTCCTAGCTGACAAAAGAAGCAGTTTGTAATCCCAAAATGAAATCAAGGGGAACCTGAAGCCTGAAGAGACGACTGGACTATGCATTGAGTAGCCAGGTGTATGCTGGTACCTTGTCTCCTTCTGAGAAGGAGGAAAGATTGTTTATTTTTACTTCTTACAGAAGACTTTTCTTTTTTTCCTAGAATAGTTGTATTCATACAGCTATAAATAAATGAGCATATAACAATTCTGTCACATTTTTTCTGTCTAAATATGAGAACAAGGTTCATAAAATTCAGTACACATAGCCATTTTTCTCCCGCTCCTCTTCTAAAATGCTGTTATCAACAGTACCAGCAGCAAATGATGCCTTTGAACAGATTCATAGTGCACAAGACAGCTGGCTATATGGAACCTGAAAGGTAGAGGACAGTTCGTCTTTTTAGCAAGAAAGAATTCCATAAAATAATCTGTAAAGATTTTACCATAATAAAAAATGCTAAACAAGCATAAAGTTGTCCTAGCCAAAAGAAAAAGAGTATGTTACTTAATAAATGTATTTATAAGAAATACAGTTCACAGCAGGTAACTCTTATTTTTAGAGGTTTCATTTAAAAAAGAATATATTTCTTAATTTAAATTACTCCAGCAACATTTCTGTTTCAATTGGGTTTTGACTGACTTAAAGCATTATACTGATAAATAACAAGACAGTTATATCTAGATCAGCTAGTATTCTGGCTTAGCATGTTCCAGCATAGGAGTGGAATTTAAATAGTTTTTGGTCGTTGAGGTAGGCACAGATTATAATAGGCGTCCTTGTTCCAAAACTCCGGGCCCTTCCATCCACACCAGCCCTGTCCAAGAAAAAGCAAGATAGCATTTAAATCTACTACAAATTCTGTTTTTTTCTTATCTACTAAAACTAGTAAAATAAAATAGATCCAATAGAAGATGTATGAATTCTTTTCAAACATCTATAGAATGCAAAGGCACAATTTTCAGAAAGTTCTCTACATGCCTGGAAACAGATTAACCGAAAACACTTTACAGAGTCTCCCCGCCCCTGGCTCAGTTCCTAAAAAGTAACATCTCTTCCCCTCCCCCGCCTCCTTCCCACTACCTTCTGCTGCTACAGAGAGACCAATATTATTCTGAAACGCCATCATTCTGAGAGTTTCCATTTCTCTTGTCTTGAGGAATCCTTGCCTTCTTTGGTAATAGCTGATATTTCAAAGCCAAACAGAGCTCTTAACATCAGAAGGTGTGCTGTTGATCATGATTTAGCAGAAAAACAGTCTAACAAGCCTCCTAGGTTTGCAGAGTACCACCTAATTCTATGAGGTGTTTTTGAAGAAAAGAGCTACAAACTTACAGTCCACCTCAGTTCCTCCCCTCCCCTGCCACTTTTGATGAGGAAAGGGGGTTCTGCATGTGTTTTATCCTCCTGGACCATTCCTGAACACCTTGTAGCTGTAACAGCCTTTGGTTCTACACGTTCTTTGGAAATTGTTTCTTTCCTCTCTTCATTTCAAGCTTTGACCATTATGGAGTTAGCAAAATGTTTCTTCAACAGCTCTTCCAGTTGGGCCCAACCCAAGGGTATTAAATAAAGATACGAAATAAAAGTTGCTGTTTGCAACTTAATACAAAGAACAGAAAAGAAATTGATTACTTAACACCTATAGGATGATTTAGCCACTTTCACAGTTTTAAGTTTCTGACACTATGTTTACTGCTTTGTAATGCTCTATGTCATCCATTTTAGTACCTTTAAATATGGAAATAACATTACATACCCTTTTGTTCTTTACAGTTTTCCCAGATTTTCAAAACAGCTCAGTAACTGCCCTTTAAATGTAGTTCAAGGCCTGATTTGAGAATGGCTAGTGTTGGACTTTAAAATTTTTAAAATTTTAAATAAATGGTTATCTTCTCTGCTTCAGTAACAGCATTTTACAGGCTGAACAGATTTTTCTGTTCCATTCAAAATACCAAACAAACACATTTATTGTATATACTACTGGGTGAAAGGGGAGATGGTTTAATTCAGAGAAAGTAAAGAACATTTCTTTGTACTCTGATAACTTTATGTAGTTGCTGACCCAATACATCTTCTCCAAAGACACTAAGTTTCACAACCTAACAATAAGTAGCATATAGCAGGTTAACTGGGATCAGCACTTCTTCCATAAGGAATGGAGAAGCCATAGAACAGCCAATTTGTATTTGGCTGTACATTATTTGTTTAATGCCAAAATGTATGTATATACATACATATGTGTGTGTGTGCATATGCATCAAGCCTCACCTTTTCCAAAATAACATGCAGATCTTCTCCTCCAGTGTAATGCGGGTCTAGAATCAAATATTTTATGTGCCCTGTAATCTCATTCCAAGCCACTCCTAATATTGTGTGAGCCAAAACACCTCCACCTAAAATAGGAGGAACACAGATTGCTAAAAATTTTTCACTGAGGTTGGCTAAATGTGCAAGCCTAAAATAAAAGTACATCAACACTTTCTATTAACAGGTTAGCTTGGTTATCAAAATGATTCTGAAGCTGTCCTACATAAGATTCTTCACATTATTAAACAACATATCTTTACTACAACTAGGGAAGGTTACTTATTTCACTTTGCTTACTACAACTAGAGAATTTACTTTCCAAATTTCTTTCATGTCAGCAAGGCAGGTTAAATCCTCAGCACTTCCACCCGATGAAGTCAAGAATATTTCAAACATCTGTTTTGCTCACTTTTTTTTTAAAGAAACTTAACTGTAGAAAAGGAATCTGGAAAACTTGCCAGTTGTAAAAGGACTAAAATTAGAACAGAAATCAGAATTTCTGGATAAGGGTTATCTGCTGTCTTCTACTAAGTTCCATCAAGGGACATTAGGGGCAGAGTAGTGATTTGTAACTCCCCTTTCTCTAGCCTGCAAACAGGGAAAGGGCGTATTTTGATGAGCTGGCCACAGGTCGACTCCTGCATGTTTCTTTCAGATAGCATGAGGAGTTTATGACCTTGGGATACTGCAGTAATGACTCCACACAACAGATAGGAATTGCAAAAATACCCAAAGAACATAAGCAAAAAAAATCCCCCAAAACCCACCCCAAAAAGCCAACTTCTGCCCCCTCAACAACAAAAATTAAACCAATCCACAAAAGAGCATTACAAGGAAGGGTAAGTTACAGACTAAAAGGTTTTTCAATATAGGATTCTAAGTTTTTGAAATTCAGACAAAAAGGCTGCTGAAAGGCCAAGAATATTTCATACCAAAATCTGGACTTCTGGCACCTCTAATTTGAGTGAGTAGCACTATCTTTATGGAGTGCCAAATATGGATTGCAAAAATTGCTAAAATTAAGATTTTATTAAAGCTGAAAATTGTATTTTCAATATTCTTCATTTTCTAAACCACAGCTGTCTTGGAAATAGCTCAGTTAAAGGTACGGTGTTCTTAGGAATGGCATTTCTTATGTTACCAACATTTCAGATTATTAAAACTGGTCTTAGAAAGAATTTGGATAATATCCCAAACCCAGATAAACACTGCTCTTCTGTGATGGGAAATGTCAGGGGACTGTATGAAACTCTGCTCCTCTAGAGAACAGAAGTCAGCTCTCGAGTTCTGATTTTAACAGCAGTTTTTAAGAACACCCTTAGGACTGACTTTTGTTACCAGGTTTAATACTGAGCTTGGGAGAAATACCAGGTGAAAAGATACCCACCAGACTAAGCTGTATCGTTTTCCAGGCTCCCTTGGGAAAAGCACAGTTTTTAATTCATCTAGAGTTTTGCTTAACTCTTGTACAGTAAACTGAATGAGTTCTAACTGAAATGAAATTTAGCATAGGGAGGCCATGCACTTTCATTGGCATTCTTTGATACTCAAGCACTTACCAATCATAACTGGAGTTCCTTCAGTCTTGAAATGATTGGCAAGCTCTCTTCCCTGCAATGCTAGTTCAGAACCCTGGCTAGGTAAGAAAAACAACAATAGATTTGTCATCCTCACTAGGCTTAATTCTCTAATTATCCATTATACTCGTTAACTGCATAGGTAACTGATTAGAAAGTGGCATAGAGTTCTTCTCTGCAAACATCCTGGGACAATCTAAAAAGAGTTTTTTAATGCAACTTAGAGATTCTGGTTGGACCAATGAACCTGCTGTAAGCCCAGCTGCCACTGGAGCACCTGGAGCCACCCAGCTTCTGTAATATGTCTGCTGCTTGTCTCCCACAGTGGGGACAGCTGGTGAGCCCCAATGGCTCCCTCCAAGTGGCTGAAAAACAGACTGGCTACATCTGTCAGCAAGGGGGAGTCCGAGGTAACAGAACTTTGTCAGAAACATAACAAAAATAAGGTGTTGATAAAGGTGTTTATAATGACATCTCTTAAGATAGGATTCCACTGTAATTGCACAAGCAATTGCAGTACTCATGCCCACGCTGGCTTTAAAAAAAAAAAATCAAATCTCAAATAACACTAGTAACCTGTTCAAACCAACACCGAACTTAGCTTTGTTATAATCTCCCTGCTTTCCTTTTCAACTATGGGGACCAGCCACAGACAAGTCTACATGGAGCAGAAGGACACACGCATGTACTCCAGGATTCGGAGCTGAAGATGTTTGTCTAACAGAGACTCTCATTCCCCTTAGAAAACTGACAGTACTCCCAAAAGCGGTGACAGAAGCTAGGCAAGGAAATTAAGACAGATCTTTTTAATGTCTTGTCTTTATATTTCTTCATATAGTGGTTAACCTTTTGAAAACCCAAGAAAGCCTATGTGCCTGCTTCTCACGTTCCTGGAGAGATGGATTAAATGCAGACAGAATACAAAACTGCAACTCTGGGAAATGGTGCATTTACAATAATGGATTCAGTACTAGTGTTGCCGGTGCAGCTGTGAAGTCTTATTTCCATGAAGAGTTGAGATGCTAGCTGGAAATAAGTCCAAGACAAAAATGCTAATCACTGCCAGTGGCTAGCTGAAAAAGATGCATGACACTTCTTCTCAGTGTGGTAGTGACGTTGGCTTTTCATAATCCTGAAAAACATTGGTGCTCCCTTGTAACAGTGCTATGAGCAATTCTACCCAGTTCACAAAGGAATCTATTCGATATTCTTATGTGCAGGAATAAAAACCTTCATACTTGCGGGGCCTGTCACAGCTGCTATAAATAATAGGTGGATCACCTGCAAATATAAGCTCTGGAACACAAACGATTAAAATTGGCTGTATAAAGCTTTACAAAATATTGACGAACTGAACTATTTTCCTACTGTTAAGAATCACCATGGTCACATGCTCTTTTAGAATATCCACAGTAGAATTTAGGCTAAATAAACATAACTCATGAGTAGTATTTTGTTTGACTAGCATTTCCATACATGCTAAATTAGTATATATTCTTTATTTCATTATTGTATTTATCACAAAATGTTCAGGGATTTGTTAGTCTGCTTAGTGCTGCCTAAATGGTAAAAATCCAGTAATTTTACTTCCGATAAATGCTCATAATAATAATAATGTTCACATTATCCTTTTTCTCCCAAACATTTGTAAGGTTCTTTATTGTGTATGAGAGTGTCAGATTCTCAGAATGGAAACAAATCCCTTGTTTTATCTGTCACACAAATCCAGAAAAGAGAACGCTATTTCCAGGCTGCTCAGCCATTTGCCTCAGTCCTGAACTGATGGGTTAGCTCTGTGGACAAAGTAATAATTCACTGTTGGTGTGCATTCAGTTCATTGTGACCGCGCACTGTGTGCCTGCTTCAAAAATTGTGTTTGTGGTGCAAAGGAATAGGCTGAATTCCACATCAGTTTGCCTATCTTTAAGCAATTTATAGCAACTGCAAACTGGAACCCGAAGCCCACAAGAAGTTTAGCAATATCTTCATTTGTAAGCACTTACCTCAGCACAGCCAAAGGCAGGAATACAGGGTTTGTGAACAAGGAACACTTAAAAGATTTATTATCTCTTTTATGATCCCTATTATCCCACATATTGTAATGGTAATTTGCATTTTAAGGCATTTAGTCTTTTTAATAATTACTGAGCTATTAAACAGATATTGATCCTTACCTGACAAATAATATTTTTGACGTTATTCCAAAAAGCTGATTCAAAACAAGCTGTACCTCAATTGAACCAATCCACTGCCGTGACCCAACAAACGCTGCAGGTTTGTCTCCAGCATCAACCAGTGCCTTTGCAACACCATGATGAAGAAGAAAAACAAACATCAACAACATATAGTAGGCAATTCTACCACTTTTTGTGAACAAAGTTGGTTTATACATATGGGAACGTGTTTTGGACCTAGCTGGTCAGAAGCACACAAAAGGATGTTGAATTCATTCATTGCGGTTCTGTTTTGGAAACGTCGCTTGAACATTAATACAGACAGTGCCTGTAAGCACAGAATACAGCCCCAGGTCCACAGGCAGACTTCAAGTTGGGATGGTGAGCACTGAGCTGTCTAATATTGGAGTGCATCATTTGTACTGCAGAATCCACTTCACAGACTGAAGTACCTGGATTCCCATTCAAAGCATCTCAGGAAAGGATCCATAAAATTGTGCTCTGAGGAACAGGCCACTGAAGTACACCAAGGGTTGTGGTTTATTTTAAACCCTTCTCCATTCTGAGGCTTATATGTTACATGCAGCACTTGAGAGGGGCCTTTTCCGCTCAAGATACAAAGCCCACAAAGCCTCCTGAAGCCACAGCCCTCTTCCAGATGTCTAAAAATACTACAGGAGTACATGGACTTCAGTTGCTTTTGGGTTTAGGTGTGGACTGAGAAGTGTTCAGGAAATGCAGTTTTAATTTTAGTGCTCACATCCCTGTTAGGTATGATGAAAGTTGTTTATGGACTGAATCAAACTTTGCTAAAAATGTTCAGTAAATAAATATAACGCAAAGAACTATTTTTAGAAGATAATTGCAGTATTTCTTGCTAAGTGTACAATATTAGCTACCCAAGCCTACTGTTTTCCTTCAGTGCTGTTAACAGAAATGAACATATTCAGGCATACATTTGAATTCACAATAGAAAAAGAAGTGAAGGAGAGTTAAAAAAAAAAACCAAAACAAAACAGGAAAAGCCCACTACTCTCAAAGGCAAAGCAGCAAAAGAAAGCAGTGAATCAATGCATAGCATCTGGGGACTAATCCAGCTGTCACTGAATACAAAAGTAAGTTTTAAAACTGATTTTAACATGACAAATTGAGTTCTTTCTTTTCTTTCATTTGGCAAAAACAGTGAAAATATCATAATCTGAGCTTCTAATAGAACATTAATCCAAAGAAATATTTAGAAGACTGTTTTAATGAGTCTTATTTGTACAGATAAATGTCACCCAACACTGATAAACATTTGGAGACAGATGTCCTATAATAAAACTTGTTAAAAATAAGAATTCAGGACTACTATAGTTCAATTTAAGAGATAAATTAAAAATATCACACAAATCTGAATTCTAAAAGATATGACCTTGGTATTTTATAAATAATCTATACAAGCTTTTCTAGACAAATATGCATAAAATAATTAATCTGCTTAAATGTTCTGTACCTGTTGAATTTCCTTGTGTGTTGGTATAGGCGTATCAACATAACCTTGGTGCTTGAACCAAGAACAGATTGTCTGCAAAGACCGATAGGCACAGCCCCAACCACTGTCATCAAACCGATCCTGCATATAGTGGTGATAACTATATACACCATGTACTAAATAAACCTGCACAGAAAGAGATAATACAAATGCATCTGATCACACTTGCATCAATTTTCAGAGAAGTCATATGCCTATGTCGCTTGCACTGGAAAAGCTTTCAGTTGGGGATTGCAAATCTTTGGAAGAATGAAAGGTTTGTTATTCACACATGATTACTCCTCCTGTTTTCGTCTCCTAAACATTCCTGTTCATAGTTCTAGTCTCTTGCCCTGGTTCTGAGAAACTTTTAAAATACATGCTAAAAACATGTACATTCTTTTCCAAGAAAACACAATTTCTTTGGGACAAATACAGCTAAAGCAATGCCATGTTGTGCAGAGAAACCCTTTTGCTTAAAAGGCCAAGTCTGTTACTTCACTCTCATCTATACAATATTGACTAACTTACTTCTTTTAACAACAAATCTCAGGAAAAATAAAATTTCAATTTAAACTTACCATACCAGACTCTGTACCAGGTGAATTAAGATGTAAATGTGGATTTCTGAGATAGCCATCTTTATATGGTTCATCTGGAAAATGATAAGCATTTGCTCTCTTGAAATACGGTCTGTCACAAGGCAGATTGAATAACCCATGTAATTCCTACATGCAAGTTAGAATAAAAATAAAGAGCACAATTCAAATTTTGGATTAAGAGAAACACCGCATTATAAGTAACAATAGAGACATGAACAATTTTAAGAGCAGAGTTCAGTAAATCTAATTACACGGATTTTAATATATTAATATTCAGTGGGTACGTTTACCACCAGATCTCACCTCTCAAAGGAAGCTCGTGGAGGCTTACCTCCAATGCAAAGGGCCCACTGTTTACGCAGTCCTGTTACATAACGCCTGCTGCTGGAGCCCCACTGAAGTCACCATGAGTGACAAGTGTCTTATGAAAGTATGGTAAAATACACCGTAACAGAAAAGGATTACAGTTTTATCTATGTAGTAGTGTAGATATACACACTCTGAATTATAATCTTAACTAACATTGAAGACATACAAATACCACATACTGAGACAAAGTAAAGACACCAAGCTTACGGTTTAAGCAGATTCAGTCTATTTTTAAATCTCTTAAGCACTGTTTACAAGACAGCAGCCACATTTAAAGAGATACATTGTCTTACTTCACAGAGCTTAAGAGTGAAAGGAACAAGGAGATCATATAGGATAATGTGTGTAACAGGTAATACATCTTACACAGATGACCCAACACTGAACCCAACTACATTAGCTACAGTAACACTTAGCAATCAGTGGAAAAAAGCGAACAGAAGACAGAGAGCAGGAAAGACTTATGTGCCACCAATGCCTGAGGCCCCTGCAAATGCAAGGAGTTTTATATACCCAGTAACGCTTCACACTGAAGAAGAAAATGAAAAATCCCCACGGCTTCTACAACTCTAAGGCAGCAGAAGATTCTTTCCCCACCCTCAGTATGTGTAACTGTGTGCCCTGAACTGGTATCTCCCAGGTACACATCTCAATCTGAAAGGACTGCCACATCAGAACATTTTTCTACCTCATCCATATTCCTTTTTCTAGACATGCCAACCCAGAAGGCAAAAACCAACCAACCAACCAAAATCTAGCTAAGGCTGGTCAGCTGTGAGCCACAAAAAGCAGCTCCCCCCCCCAAAAAAAAAAACCCAACAACACACAACCCCAAGAAAGAAACCAAAACAAACAAAAAACCCCAACCCTTTCAGGACATGTGTTAAAGCCTGAAAGGAATAACACGCTACAAGTAATCTGATACTCTACTACGGAACTGGAGAAATTCAAAGAATACAGTACCAGAAGTATAATTTAGATAGGTTTTATCTAAAACAAATCCTATGTAGTTTTAAAGTTTCTATTGTTCCCTTACAAAAATGAGATCTGATACATTTTATAAAAAAAACTTCTAGTAAATCAAGCTTCCACATTCAGTATACTGCTTCAGTTATAATAAAAATAAAGAAACAGCAGCATCTGTTAGTATTTATTGTACGCTGGCTAAATGAAAAGCTTCACCACTGCTTCAGTTACAATAATAATAATAAAAAAATTAAAAGTCAGGTTCTGGTAGTATTTGTTGGCTTTACCTTTCTGTAGCTTTCCAACCGATCATCTGAAATACCTGTAGGATAAGAGATTGTTACCAGATGATTTTTTCCTGGTAACATGAAATGAAATTGTTCTGGTACAACAATTGATGTTCCCTTCATATATTTCATGATACATCTTTCCATGTCAGTTAATTGCCTGTGTATTGCTTTCACTAGGAGATTTTGTACCCTGCAAAGTAAAAGGGAGAATATTTAAGAAGTAGAATCATGATGGTGGATCATTTTCTCTCATAGCTCTGACAGTTATACAATCCTTATATGCATATTGGCACCTGGTCTGATGAACTTACTACTTCCATGCTTCTACACCCACAGAAAAAGACAAAACCTCACCATGCTTTACTCAAAGCACATCTGCATACAGAAACTACTCCCTAGTGATTTAACCCTCCAAAGTGCAGGTACCCTGGTCTCATATCAGAACCACAACCATTACGAGCATCTGCCAAAATAAAAGTTACACATATGACTATATGGGTTTTTTTTTTTTTTCATTTTACGCACCCCATTTAGCATCCTTCAGAGTCAAATCCTATGGAAAAAATGCAAGGAAAAAATACAGAGGAAGACTCTAATGTTTTCCACCTTCACCTACCCAGCTCCAGCCCCTAACACAGTAATGAGATTACAAAGACTCAAATACACTCCAGCTCTCACTTTTATACACACTCACATACTTACAAGAATTTTTAGAACATTTTCCTGACTTTCTTAATTCCCTGCTAAGCAATGGTTACGAGCTATCAAATCTATCAGACATTGATAAACTGATTTTTTTTTTGTAGATAGCAAAAGGATTGTGTCTCAGATTATTAAAGCTAACAGCTGTCTACAGGAGCTTTTATTACTTACGCAGTTAAATTCCATTACAAAAATAATATATGCTACCTCATTAAACTGATTAATGATATGATAAGATAGCTTTACTTCATTACTTCAAGAAAAAGCAGAAATGAAGCTGAAAAATTACTACTTCAGGATAACACTTACTTTCCCCATGTTTCTTCTGGAGAAACAGATACAACAACATCGACTGGTAATGTCATATTAATGTAGTGGTGTTCCTTACTTTCCCTTTCAATGACTGGAGTCAAAGCAGCTAATGAAGACGTCATTTCCAACATGAGGTCTATATTGACTATCTGCTGCTGCAGAGAATAAAGACACCGCTAGTACATCTCCAACAACCCATGCACCAAGAAGGCAAAAGTAAGATTGTAGATACTTGGTATCAAACTCAGTAATGAGATAATTGGGTTTATAAAAAAAGCTAGTAACGCTAAAGACAAACTTCTACGTGCGGATCTACTGTAGATGGATCTCTGCATTCACGCTGAGTCTCAATGACTTTAAAAGGATTCTTTTAAGACATGTCAATGTCTATTTGTGTACAGAAAAGCCTACGGAGGGCAGATCTAAAAATTTTTAGATGATACGTTGTCTGATGTAATTTATCAGTGTGGTGAGACACATACCGTATCTTGTAACTTTTTATCCTTTTTTTTGCCAAGCTTTCGTTTGGTCTCATCATCTTGATCAAATCTGAAGTATCAACAGAAAGAGAAATTTCTATAATATGAAATTAATCTATTAAAAAATCATGTATTTTAAAAATATACTCACTGTATAAATCGTCTTATCTCCTTACAAGCAGAATCGTCAGTCAGCTCTGGGACAGTGTTCATACCATTGTTAGGCCACACATAGACTGAACTGTGGCAAATCCTTAATACAAGAACATCTGAGGACAGTTTGTTTGCAAGATCACTGAAAACATATCCTAATGCTTTTTTTGTTGATGCCTCTGAAACACAATAAGGATACAATTAGCCTAGAAAATTCCCTCACTTTTGTCTAGCTGCTGGGCATACATTTAAAAAATGAAAAAATTATTGTGTTGACTTGGAATAAAAACATAAGTGCTGTGACGATCAGAAAAATGGCTATGTAAACAAAAAATGAGGTAAGATTTCACTTAGCAGGTCTGTCTCAAACATTCACACTCATACCTGCCTGAACAAAAGTGAAATATGAAGAGCTGAATGAATTACAGAAGAATAACCTACACCGTAGTCAATTCTCACACCCATAACTCTTAACCAAGCCCAGAGTTGCAAACAAATTTCTATGTACAGACAACCTTCTACATATGGTTATACTTAGTCTTTTGAGTAAATACTGGAAAGATTCAATCTAAGTCACGTGTTTCTGACTTCATATCATTATCCAGAAATACAAACCAAAAACATACTAGTTTTTTGGAAAAGCAGGGCCTACACTCCAGCTGCAGACCAAATTTTGGCCAGTGTACACCTGTAACAGTGAGCCACACCCTGGTCAGCCTGAATCTTTATGACTGGTATAGACGTCTGTCTTTCAGAGCTTGACTTGATTTTTTAAGTTTCACCCACTCCTTACAACCTGAACCAATACTGGGTATGACAGAGCAACATTGCCAGGACTGCCTTCCTCACTGGGGAGATTAACAACCATTACTTAGAATGCAACAAGCTATACAAAGCCTAACAAGCTCTCAAAGACTATGCCAAACCATATTTCTTTAACACATTAACTTAGATTTGGCCACTACTAGTTGACTTTTGCACTAGAAGTCTATAAAAGCTACAGTATTAGAAAAATGAAACAACCCCCAACATATTTAGCTAAATCTCCTCAAAAGAAAAACCTCACTGCCTTCAAAGGAGTGGTCTGTCATATTCACATACTATTTATTTCTCTGTAGAATAATATGCTGCGCTTGGACAATCTCAGTATCACTCTGCTTCACTGTGGTTAAAATTCACTACACTGTAAACAAACTCAAATAAATAGCCCTTCTCTAAGGATGCAATTCACAAAAAGTCACTGTGCGTAAGGCCAAGCTGTTCAACACTTCTGTTCCACATCATGAACTGAAATGAGCCAAAATTCCTTTTCAAGGTTTACTAGCACTGAATTCAGAGTTTCTAGTAAAGACACGTCCTTTTAAAATGCAGCATGAGCTACAGTTGAGCTAAAGACACCCTCCTTCCCTGCTCTGCCCTATGATAGCTCAATGGCCACTGATAGCTTTGAGCAGACTTTTGAAGTGAATGTCACATTACTCTAAGAATGTGGGACTAGAGGAGCCCCTTAACACCATACGGTCTAGTCCCAATTCTACATGGAATTGCAGTAGCCAATCCCGCCTAAATTCAGTACGGTAACTAGTTAGCTTGTTCATCTTCTCTATTCCTCTAGAAAGACTGGACCACAATCTAAAAACTGTATTATTGATATAATCCTGTTACAATGAATTAATTTTCATCAAGTTATTCTCTGTTTGCTTGGAATTTCAGAGTCAACTTTGGATTCAAACTGAAAAGTGATCCCAATACCATATCCATAGGTAGGAAAAAAAATCTGTAAATAAAATAACCTAAAAATGGCAATTTAAACTTTACTTCAAATTAAAATAAAAAACATACAATGGAAAAAGACTGTCAGAAAACTAATGGAGATAAAGAGTAACATTTTTTGTACTTAGTATTTACAGCTTTGGGAAGAAGCACTTAACATCTGGTGAAATGCCAAGATAATAAACATCCTAGCTAGTTAATTAACATTTATATAAATAACCTTTTATTAAGAAATCTGTTATAGTCTTATAGACACACCATCAGTAGTTGCTAGCTGAAATGCAAGATCCAAGCCTCCTCTTATTCTAAAGAGTATGTCCATAGGTTCTAGAATTACCTAAGGAGAAAAAAGAGGCAATGAAAATGAACAGTTATTTCAACATGCTTTCTCTGAAGTTACAATTGACTGTTATTATGCCACAGTGTGCAAGCACACCGGTAATTACTGCAGCTGCTCAGGGTACAAAAGGCCAGTGAATAAACAGGGAACTGAGCGGCACAGCAGCACATAGTTGCCAGAACCAGTACCTCAATTACATGAGTGCTGCTATAAACAGTCCTTAAAACACATTTCCTACCTGAACAAGAAAGTCTTCATTCTATACTTTTACCATTTAGAAATATTTTGGGTAAAATGTCATTGTTTCAATCCAAATGTTGTGTTTCTCTTATGAGTCTTCTTCCAGTTCAAATAAACCAAGGACTGCTCTGAGCAGTAGAGCAGAAAGGTAATTAAGCACATCTGTAAGTGTGCATTCATCTTGGTTAGGAAATCACAGCTTCAGGGAAAGGGGGGTGGGGGGGAAGAGGGGGGCATACAACCTCTAGAACCCAGGCTGAGTTTCACATTTGACAGAAGAGCTGCTCGTGCCTGCACAGAGAGACCACCCAGCTGTTTCCTTCCCCTTCTGAAGTCCCTGCTCAGTGTCCCCACAACTGCTTGTTGCAGACATTTTAACATGAACTTCATCAGAGATCTCATCCAGATGGAAAACCACCCTTTATTGAGAGAAGACTTTTTCAGCCAGATCAATTCCCTGCCAAGTTCAGCACACCCCTACAAAAACAGTTGTGCCAGTACAGAGAGGAACAAAAGGTGACAGGCCAGAAGAGTGTGGGTATTGCTCAGTCTAACAGTCCACAAAAAGAAATGCTTCACAGCCTTAAGTGCCCCCAAAACCCCTACCAAACACCTGTAAGAATAATTACACCAAGACCCTTTGGAAAGACTTATCGCATAACTGTTTGCTTACAAAGTATGGGAAACTTCCAGGTGCATTGCTATCATTATTCATGAAATAGAAGGATCAAAACATAGGACTAATTTTCTTTCCATTAAAAGTACTCTAAGCAGAAATACATAAAAAGATATGCATGCCTGATGGAAATATAAACATCTACACTTTTAGCTTTGGACGAAGGGTTTTTGGGTTTCCGTGGTCCTGGAGCGCCCAGGTTTACTCCAAGAAACAAAAAAGGCAAGATTGCAATGTCTAACGTTTTGGTTCCTGAAGCGTAATCCTGAACTATTTTAGATAACACAGTTGTCTACGTTAAAAAGGTCTTGGAGTGTGGGATCCACAAGTGCCAGCATGTGAAAAACAGTTTGCCTGGGTTGATGGGGAAGATGTTTTTTATTTGAATTATTACAACGCGAGAATAACGTTTGCGAATGAAAAGCAGAGCTCTGTGAAAGGAGAACGGATTTGGCCTTTTCACAGTGGCTCACCACGGATGATGAGGTCTTTCGACAAATCCTTGACCAAAGCCACACATGCCGAGGCCCCCCAGGTACCCGAAGGCGACAGGGCCAGGCTGCTGCGAGGGGCGGACGAAGGGCGCAGCGCGGGAGGCGCCTCTGCCCCGCCTGACACAACCTGGGCCCTGCGGGAAGGGCCTCGCACCCTGGGCTGCCCAAGGGGCCTCGACGCCTCCCCCCAAGGCGCCCCTGGGGGCCCAA
>WAAD01031045.1:868-12740 GCA_013389945.1 Fregata magnificens
TGCTAATATGAATATCAATGCTTTTCTGTTCTCCTTTTAAATTTTTCTAGCTGGATTTGCCAGTTATGTACTTCTTCCATGAAAGGAAGCAGAAAGGACACTGAGGGTCTTGTGCAACAGCTCTTCACTTTTGGCCATTGTACTTGCTAAGGACATAACCTTTTAGCTGATAAACATTGGCTTTAATCACATACATTCTTTGTCATTTACAAGGGAGTTTGTATACAACTAAAATAACTTGTAAAAGGTTACAATTTTATTCCTGCAACTTCATGAATAAAACAAAATTTTTAGCATTTTCTCAGAGAAGTAGAACTTTTGATTTTTTTAATTGTATCACAAGAGAAGGTGGGTTTTGGTCACTAACTGCAGAATTCAGTTGCCCTGATGCTGCTTCTTGCCCTTCCTTATCTCATGATGAGTGTAATATGAAGAAGGAACTCCTTGGTTTTTGCAATCAAGTTTCCAGAGTGCTCCACTATAGGAGAAAATTGGAACACCTTCCAGAACAGTGCTGTGAAATTGGAGGTGATAACCTCTATTCAAGTGCTCTGAATAATGTTTTATTTGGGCTATTGAAAAAATAATAGCTTCATTTATAACATTCAGACTGTTAACATCTTCGATATGTTCTAGCAAAATCTTTAGGTCTAGATATACCATAGTTATTCAAAGGATGCACTTTTTGCAACAAAATTCTGCTCCTAAATTCAGTGTCATTACTTCGGTTGCAGCAGCACAAGTGGCACAATTAGCAATATTGCTGCAACTTGCTGCCAGTCTCAGCTTTAAGTTTATTCTTTATTATTTCTGATGCTTTTGTGTGCTGCTGTGCTTTGGTATCAGTTGGAATTTCAAACAGTGTTAGATGTTCTCCATGTTGATTTCCCTCTGAAGATTCTGCAGACCAGTCACAGCTCTTGGTGCAGATAAAATAAAAGCACAATTTCACCCTATTTCAGATGCTCTTCCCTCTATTTAGTTATGCAGGTAGTTCTCAAAAACAGTGAGTCTTTCCATACCTATCCATACTTAAGAACACTAAATAAAAATGCTGTTACGTCAACTTCAAAATATTAGAATTTCTCCTCTCTTCCAGTGGAGTTAAAGAATAGGCTTTTTCACAATAACACCTAGCAGGTTAAATTACATGTAATAAAATTTATTTTTTTAACAAATAAAATCATGTTGTTTAAAAAGGATATGCCACATATGTCTTACAAAACTTAGGCTCTTTTATATAGCTGCAAAGGAAAAAATTCTGTGTACAGATTTAAACATAACTAACACTACTGTGCTCAGAGTTCAGTTTGAAGCGTGGAAAGAGGGCACTTCTAAGCTAGATACAAACGAACAAGACACATTCTTCTGAAGCCAAGGGAATGTAGTCCTCTTTCTGGAATTCGAGAAATCTTGATTTGTAATGTCCCTTTTTTTCCCAGTAAAAATCTGTGAGGCAGTGGAAGATGTAGGAGATGGAGGGTCTAAGTTGGTAAAATCCTGAAATTAATTGTTGCACTCTTATGGCTCATCTCTTCTGGAATGATTCTTTTGTTTGCATGGGACTCTTGCAGATGTATGTGGACTTGCTTCCTGTGGTTAGTGTGTATAAACAGCACACATGCATATGTTCTGAATCAGCTCAGACAAGCTACGACCAAGTCCTCTCTGTTGTGGCTGTCAGGGGAGGGGGATTCATGTTCAGCTGTTAACTGCCATGTGTTATGCACATTTGTGTGTAATTCCACAGCCTGCCATGGTGCCTGGCAGCACCTGAATTCAGCAAGACTTTTTTTATGTTCGTTGCCTTTCTGCCATCACCTGGCTCCTTCTTCTCCAAAAAAAAAAAAAAAAAAAAAAACCAAACTGTAATATGTTTGTTTTATCATATTGGCACTGCTGTGTTTTTTGCAGAAACTGTCAATTTAATTTGACATTTTAGTGGATATCAAGGCCTACAGATAATTCCAATGTCTCACTTTGTGGCTTTCTTTACAAAAAAATTAAAACCTTTTATTGTATGCCATTGTGTACAGGCTCTTGAATGTGATTTCACAATTGTTAACGCATTGTGTAATACTTGGGATGAGATTTACCAACCTTTTTAATTTTAATTGTGGAAAACACATTTGTGACTGAGTTATCTTTGGGCCTTTGTACAAACTGTGTTTTTTTTCTTTGGTACATTGTTACCTCATTTTGCTACTTGTGTTTCAGATTTGCTAATGATTATGAAAGCTTATGGGTTTTGTTGGAATCATATTTTGTCAAGTGTTTTCTTTAAATCATACTCTATTCTATCATTTAACATGTAGTTTTAAATGTATTATAAATATCTGTAACCAAATCATTTGAAGGCTTGATAAATTTTTAACAAAATTTGTACATTTTTTATGAGAGTTACTAGTAATGCTTTACTAGGTAGTGCAATGAATTTTTATTTTTAATCCCTGTGCCCAATTTTGGAGTTGAGAGAGTTGTTCAGTAATAAATGTATGATGTACACTTACACAATTTTGTCCTGTTCTTTCTCTTAGAAAGAGGTGCATTGTTTCCTTTCGTTTCTCTGCATATTTCTGTGCATGATCATGCAACTGTAGATACTGGCAACAGATGCTTGTCTTATAGGGAGAGGTTTTGCCACCTTAATTGTAGTGCATGACAGACGTTTTTTAATCTACTTCAAGAGATCATAAAAAAAGATAGGAAATGTTGTGTCATATTTTTGAAAGTGTAAAATAGCTACAATTCATAGAACTCAAAGCCTTGCCTAAAAGATTAGTTTTCTAAAGATGTTACTTAGTCAAAGGAAAATTTGCAGGGATGGAGGTGCTCTTTAGACATATTATTTGCACTGTGTGTCAGCTGAAGCTGTATTACACTTTGCGTTGTCCTAACAGAGGTAAAAAAATGCATTCTGAGTTAAGGATGAAACTGAATTGTAAGGCATTTTATTAGCCAGTGAGATGGTGTGCTCCCCCTGGCCCCGTGCCGAACCTGACCCTTATCTCCCATAACCCTGCTCCAGCAATAACCATCAGTGGCAGTGGTAATAGACGTGTCTGCTTGTGATGGCTGCATCATTTCAAAGTGGATTTGGGAGACACATACCAACACAATAGTCAAGGGCTGTTGTGCAGCATGCCCACCTAACCACAGTGAAGAGGCTGGGACCTGGGGTCAGTATGCAAATATGACTATCAGTCAATCATCTTACCCACCCATAAATAGTGAACAGCCCGAGAGCCCTTGGAGCTCTCCTGCATGGCAGCGGGCTGCCCGCCAGGATCCCCCCTTGAGTAGGGCTGCCTCTCAAGGTTACTCCTCGAGGTTGAGAGATTCCTTGCCATAACAGATCCTCGGTAAGTGACTGGAAACTTGGAAATCTTAGCTAAGTGATATAAAGGATTGATTGCGCATATATATAATCCTTTAGACATACACCGTTGACAAAGTCTGGGACTAGGATTGGATCTAGCCGCCCCTAGACTCCTCTCTGAGAAGGAGTTTAGAAAGCAAGGGGATCCTTTTTGAACCTCATGACTCAATGGGAGGGTCTCCCTGACAGTTTTGTCTGACCCTGTCCTCTATGCAGTAAATAACCAAGTGTACCTTGCCATTAAATCTTGTTAAATCACTGTCGCATTTACATTTACTATGGAACCTTGTTAACTCACTACTTTATATCAATAAAATATATTTTGCTTCTCTCTTAAAAGTGAAGTGCACTCTCACTGCTTCCGCGACGGCCAGGGTCACACAAGAAGCTGGTGGTGAAACAAATGGGAAAAAAACAAAACAAAACAAAACTGTTTTGTTTTGGTTTTAATGAGATGATTTAAACTAAGTTGACAGGTGTAATTATTGAAAAGGTTTTAATTTACACAGGGCATTTAATAGCTTCATCAATACAAGTGTTCTTGGTACTCAAACATTTGAAGATCCATTGATGCTTTGAGAATCCTTATGCAAAGATTCATATACATTGGATTTATAATCCTGGATAACAACTAGTTTGCCCTCTTTCATACTGCAGATGGTAATTATTAATTACACTGTTGAAAATGGACAGTGCTTCCAGTAGCACTTGCAAAGCTAAGGTATTGGGCTGCCCCGCTTCAGTGGTGATAGGGGAACTTAGAGGTACTGGTGGCTGGCTTAGAGCCTGTATCAGCAAGGCCCTGAGAGTAGAGCAGGGCTTCCTGGTAAAGATCATAGAATATCTTGAGTTGGAAGGGACCCAAAAAGATCATTGAGTCCAACTCCCTGCTCCTTGCAGGACTACCTAAAACTAAACCATATGACTAAGAGCATTGTCCAGATGCTCCTTGAACTCTGACAGGCTTGGTGCTGTGACTGCTTCCATGGGGAGCCTGTTCCAGTGACCAACTACCCTCTCAGTGAAGAATCTTTTCCTAATGTCCAGTCTGAACTCCCCCTGATGTAGCTTCGTTCCATTTCCTCGTGTCCTATTGCTGATCAGCAGAGAGAGGAGATCAGCACCTGCCCCTCTGCTGCCCCCCTTGAGGAAGTTGTAGACTGCCATGAGGCCACCCCTCAGCCTTCTCTTCTTTAAGCTGAACAAACCAAGTGACCTTAGCCACTCCTCCTAAGTGTTGCCCTTAAGGCCTTTAACCATCTCGGTCGTCCTGCTCTGAACACACTCTAATATTTTGGTATCTTTCTTATATTGAGGCACCCAGAACTGCACACAGTACTTGAGGTGGGGGCCGCACCAGTGTAGTGGAGAGTGGGACAATTGCCTCCCTCAGCTGGCTAGCTATGCTGTGCTTGATGCACCCCAGGACACAGTTGGCCCTTTTGGCTGCCAGGGCACACTGCTGACTCATATTCAACTTGCCATCCACCCAGACCCCCAGATCTTTTCCCTTCAGGCTGCTCTCCAGGTTCTCGTCCCCCAGTTTGTATGTGTAACCAGGATTACCCTTTCCCAGGTGGAGAATCCGGCATTTGCTCATTAAATTTCATATGGTTGGTGATTGCCCAGGTCTCTAGTCTATCCAGATCTCTCTGTAAGGCCTCTCTACACTCGAGGGAGTCTACAGCTCCTTCTAATTCAGTATCGTCAGCAAACAATGTACATTTGACTCCTGCATCCAGATCATTTATAAAAATATTAAGGAGCACTGGCCCTAAAATTGAGCCCTGCAGAACCGCACTAGTGACAAGATGAGCCTAAGCAAAGCTAACATAAGCTTAGCTGCTGCCTCTGCACTAGGATTTTGTCCATTTCCCTCTGGCCGCTATTCATTGCCAGCACCAGCAAATGCTCTCTGTTCCTTGCAAACATAGTGTTTATGAACCTATCTCTTGTTTCCCTAGGATATCTTCATACAGTACCTTGTTGGAAGCAATCTCTCCACTTCTTGCAAGCTGGCCAGCTTGTGGCCTCAGTAACCACCACAAGTCCAGTCTTACTGTCTTTGCAGATACAATAAGCAAGAAAGCACTGATCAGAAGCTATATATCCTATCTCATCCATGCAGCTATTGAACTCTTAGGGTAGTAAGCTGAGCAAGTATGTGTCTACTTGAAAAATATTACATATTCTATGTCATATATGTATTCATTTGCAGCCTTGTTGCTCTACACCATTGTCAAAGCAGGATTTTTAACTTGGGTTGCAACATCTGTTTATCCAATCCTCTTGTAGCAAGGTCAGCAAAAACAGGGGCCATCTACCAGCCTGTCTCAGTTGTTATAAAAGCTGGACAGTGGCGTACCCTGCAAGGTTTTATAAAGAACTTTCCATATCAAACCATGGGCAGTGATTGCATAGTAACATTGGTAGATCTCAAGTGTTGATTTTGCTGGAGGCTTCTTGCTTCTAGCATCAGCCTACTTGCTCGCTTTTTACCTTTTTAACTTTCAGGTTGGGGAGGAGGATTTAAGAATGCTGTAAACTTTCCTAAGCAAACAAGCGTAAGCCCCCCTTCTGTAGTTAAGAGCAGCTTTCTGGTATCTGCCAGCATCGGGTTACACAGAGAAACTATCACAGGGCAGAGAGGCAACTGGTGATGGGATTGTAGAGGAAGGTGTAGAAAGGAGTGGAGGAAAGATTGTCCTGGTCCAACAGGGTGGAGTATATGCTGTTCTTACTGCACACAGTTCCTTTCTCAGCCTCACCTCAGTGCCCAGTAAGGTGATGGAACAGATCCTCCTGGAAGTTACATGAAAACATACGGATAACAGGGAGGTGATTAGAGATAGCCAACATGGCCTCACTAAGGGCAAATCGTGCCTGACTAATCTGGTGGCCGCCTATGATGGAGTGACTGCATCAGTGGACAAGGGAAGAGCTATAGATGTTATCTACCTGGACTTCTGTAAAGCCTTTGGCATGGTCCCACACAACATTCTTGCCACTAAATTGGAGAAATAAGGATTTGATGGATGGCCTGTTAGATGGATAAGGAATTGGCTGGGTGGCCATGTCCAAAGAGTTGCAGTCAATGGCTCAATGTCTAAGTGACAACCAGTAATGAGTGGTGTCCCTCGAGGGTCCATACTGGGACCAGTACTATTTGATACCTTCATCACTGGTGTAGGCAGTGGGATTGAGTGTACCCTCAGCAAGTTTGTGGATGACATCAAGCTGAGTGGTGCAGTTGATTGATAGGCCTGTGGGAAGGGATGCCATCCAGAGGGACCTTGACAGGCTTGTGAGGTGGACCCTTGTGAAGCTCCTGAAGTTCAACAAGGCCAAGTGCAAGGTCCTGCACCTGGGTGAGGCTAATCCCCAATATCAGTATAGACTGGGGCATCAATGGATTGAGAGCAGCCCTGTGGAGAAGGACTTGAGGGTACTGGTGGATGAAAAATTAGATATGAGCTGGCAATGTGTACTTGCAGCCCAGAAAGCCAAACTGTATTCTGGGCTTCATAAAAAGAAGTGTGGCCAGCAGGTCAAGGGAGGTGATTCTCCCCCTCTACTCCGCTCTCATGAGACCCCACCTGGACTACTGCATCCAGCTCTGCGGTCTCCAGTACAAGAAAGACATGGACCTGTTAGAGCAGGTCCAGAGGAGAGCCCGAAGACCTCTCCTATGAAGAAAGGCTGAGAGAGTTGGCGTTGTTCAGCCTGGAGAAGAGAAGGCTCTGGGATGACCTTATAGTGGCTTTTCAATACTTAAAGGGGGCTTGTAAGACAGACAGGCAGACAGAGACTTTTTACCAAGTCCCGTTGTGATAGGACAAGGGGCAATGGTTTTAAACTGAAAGTGATTTAGATTAGATATAAGGAAGACATTTTTTACGATGACGGTGGTGAGACTCTGGAGTTGCCCAGAGAAGTTGTGGATGTCCCATCACTGGAAGTGTTCAAGGTCAGGTTGGAATCTTTGAGCAATCTCATCCAGTGACCCTGCCCATGGCAGTGGGGTCGGACTAGATGATCTTTAAAAGGCCCTTTCCAACCCAAACCATTCAATGGTTCTATGAATTACATCAGTAAACTGCTTGAATAAAAAGACCCCCGAAAAATGCCTTTTTGTGCATCTCCTCTGTAGGACATGATTTACACTTAGCACATACATGATTTACATTTAGCACATACTGTGTCATGGAAGTATGGTTCTTGGATAGGAGAACCAGCAAATATGTGAAGGTCTTCCCATTCCTAGTAACCTGAAATTTGTGGACTGGCTGAGACTCTCAAAAAAACAATTTGCAAAGCCAGCAAAAAGAGTTAGTTCAGTTTCATAGAGAAATCATATGTTAGAGTTGGAAGAGATCATCATTGTCAAGGCAACATCTGCACTAGAAAAAAGAAAGGTATCTGTGAGCTCAGATACTTGCAAAGCCACATTTGCCGCACCCAAATATTTTGCAAAGCGGGTTCCAGGAGGGTGCTGGGTTTGGCTGGGGTAGAGTTAATTTTCTTCACAGTAGCTAGTATGGGGCTATGTTTTGGATTTGTGCTGGAAACAGCGTTGATAATACAGAGATGTTTTTGTTATTGCTGAGCAGTGCTTACACAGAGTCAAGGCCTTTTCTGCTTCTCACACCACCCCACCAGTGAGTAGGCTATGGGTGCACAAGAAGTTGGGAGGGGACACAGCCGGGACAGCTGGCCCCAACTGACCAGAGGGACATTCCATGCCTTATGATGTCACGCTCAGCAATAAAAAGCTGGGGGAAGAAGAAGAAAGGGGGGCATGTTCAGAGTAATGGCTTTTGTCTTCCCAAGTAACTGTTATGCATGATGGAGCCCTGCTTTCCTGGAGATGGCTGAACACCTGCCTGCCAATGGGGAGTAGTGAATGAATTCCTTGTTTTGCTTTGCTTGTGTGTGTGCGGCTTTTGCTTTACTTCTTAAACCATCTTTATCTCAACCCACGAGTTTTCTCGCTTTTACTCTTCTGATTCTCTCCCCCATCCCACCGGGTGGAGTGAGCAAGCGGCTGTGTGGTGCTTAGTTGCCGGCTGGGGTTAAACCACTACAAGGAGTCTCTGTAGTCTGGCCGTGACCAGTCCTAGACTGAAGAGCAGAGTTGCCCTCAGATCTTCCTTTCCTGATCTGCTCTGTCCTCCCACCCACTTTGTGTCACAGCATCTCACTCACTTCCTCAGCCTATAAAGTGGCTGTCTTTGCTGATCCTGCTTTACCGCTGCTTGTGAGTCTTCCAGCATTCTCAGTAATTAGCTGACAATTTATGTTACTAGTTTTTAGTAAATCATACCACTGCCTCCATATTCTGCAACCCATATGGGTTTTTTGTGGCCCTTTTCTCTTGTCTTACTTTCAACTACTGGCCACAACTCTAGCTTCTATATCTTATGTGTCTGCTGTAACCCTGCTTCCCCCCCAGCTTACACCGTGGTGCACGCAACCATGTGACCTTCAGCTGTGATATATCCTTGCATCAGATTCATACTTTTCATGCCCACAGTGCTTATCAACTGATTTAGGAATGATGGTATGCTTCAGAAAAGGTGGAGTTCCTTATTCCTTATTTAGTCTTGCATATGCTTGTGGCAGGTGGACCGACCCTTACAGAGACCAGGGCTTTCCAACTGTTGAAGCAGAGCAGCCGCTGCTGCTTTTCGTGTCCTTACTTTCGCGCCCTTACTTTCACACCATTGCTAGGCCGACAGACGGAGCCTTTGGCCAATAGGCAATGGACATGACCACATATGACCACAGGTCAGGTTCAGCTAGGGTATAAATGGAGCCCTGCTGGGGGGTCTATGGACCCTGTCCTCCTCGGACCAGCAGGTCTGCAGTCAGGGACTCTCCTCTTGGGTTGGGACACTGCCTAGGGCAACTCCTTGAGGTTGAGAGCCCTCATCTTCTTAGGTGAGTGATTGCACATTTTGGATAAAACCCTCAAGAATTCTTAGGTCAGCTGGGTAGTCATAGTTCCTGCCTGACATCCTAAACCTGTGATTAATTAATGTTCGCTGGAGTATCAAAGCACTTTTGGTTGGAATAAATTTTATTTTGGGTTATACCATCCACCTAATATGTAATAACATTGCTATTTGAATAGTTTTGCAAGAACGGCTGCAAACTCAAAACAGAATGATTTTCTGTATTGCTGTTGCTTTTACATTTGCTGCTGCTGCTGTTATGTGCAAGAAGCTGGTACAGTTTGGGGAAGCATAGTTTTGGGTGTATCCTCCTTTCTTTGGCTTAAAGCACCTGCGTCAAATCTATGAAGAGAAACAGTGAGATAGAAGAAGCTTCATGGGGTATGTCCCAGGACATTTGTCATGGAGGACTGTGCTGAGGGATGCCTGAACCCAGTCAAATTGGGGTCCTGGGTGTTGTCATGAGCTCAATCGGTGCTGGCAGGCCATGGGTTAAGTGTCAGAGGAAATGCTGCAGTACAGTCACTGTGCAAGGACATTAGAGCTCCTTTGCATATCCAGAGGAATGTACACTGAGAAGTGAGGTGCCTGAGGCATGCAAACAGGCAGGGACTGAGAGGTTTGCAGAAGAAAGGTGAAAAGTGTATTCTAGCAGGGGGACCTTTCATATACATGAAGGTTCTGGGAAGGGCGGGGGAAGCAATACATGAGTGCCCTACACTTAAGGTGGTGGTAAGATAGCCTGCAGGAGGATCTCACTGCAAGAGCACAATATCCCAGAGAAAGTCAGCAGACAAGAACAAGTGAGAAAGTTGTGAGGTGGATGGATTAGGCTCTCATTGTTCTGAGATAGACAATACCATGTACTATCATCTATTTGATTTTATCAGAAATAGTCTGTTTGATACTGTAGCATTGAAAACAGTGACTCACCACAGAACTGCTGCACCCTCTGGAGATTCATCTCTGAGAGGCCCATGGACATCTGCCTTCGTGCAACCCAACATTTCTAGTGGGAGTGAACTTGCTGCAGGTTAGCCAGCTGTCACTGCCGCATGAAAAGCATCCAGTCAAGAAAACAGGTATCCAAGTGTTTTTGAGTCATGTGGTGTTACAGATAGGAAGTGAGGTAAAAATAAAAGAACTGAGGTTGTCTGACATGCTTAGAAAAGCATGTCAGAATAAGAATATGCAGCATTATGGAAAAAAATTGAGCTCCTTTCAGGTACAGGAACTGATTAAATCTTTTAGACAGGACTGAGTTTGTGTGGCCAGGAGAAACATATTCACCGAACCATGTCTGCTAGGGTTTGGAGGATGTTTGGGTTTTTTGTCAAGGGTGTTATAGGGAGATTATGGGGAGAGAAGTTAAGAAGCAATTCAGAGCTTTGAGTACTACTGTTGTCCCAAAAATTGGGGTTCTTTCACCTGGTGTGCAATAAGCCAATCTTACACACAGAGCCAAGATACTTGTTTATTCCATGTTTGTGCAAAAATGGGTGCTAGGTGGTAACTCCACAAAGCTAGCACACCCGGTTAAGATCGCAGCAGATATTTATACAATTAAATATGTTAATAGTTTTAATAGTCACACCCCCCAGTTAGCAACTGGTTAATTTTTCTCTCGCTTCAACTTAAAGGTACAGCTCTTCTTAAATTTATTACACGTGCCCAGAGAGTAAGGGGCTTATTTGAGTNCAACACTTCCAAGTACATTGAATTATTACATAAATGCATACAAACATCAACACTACTACCATGATTACCACAATTAGTTTCTTAACCCACAAATTTAGATCTGGGAACCAGGAAGTCAACCGTCTCCAAGTTTCTTTAAATCCAAGAGAAGTGTCATCCTTTTGGATTTCAGGTAACATCCTCATTTGTTTCCAAATTTCTTCTAGGTCCATTGTAATTCTTCTGTTTGGGTCCACAAAAACACAGCAGCTAGTGTTTAAGATTGTGCGTACCCCTCCTTTGGAGGTTAATGGCATATCCAATGCCATCCTCTGCAAAGTAATTTCTGTTAATTGATTTAACTTCTTGTAAAACAGACATCACTTCTATAGTCTTGTTCCCTATCTTTCCCATGGCTGCAGAGGTGTTTATTATGGCTTTTTCTATTTCATTAACTCCCAACCAGGGTATAAACCACTGTGCGGATGAATGAAATGCCTTTGTCCTGTTTATTGAGGGGTTACGACCCTGCTTGTGCCTTGTTCCTCTAGTCCTTTACCATCACTAAAGGTGGTGTTTCTCCACAAATTCGTCCAATTCACATTAGCAGGTATAGGGTTTCCAGTTAATGGTATCCCCCTTTCTGAATGTTCTGAAAGGTGTTTTCAGACCCAACAACTTGATTTATTCACAATTTGAACAATTTTTGTAATAACTTAAAACGCATAGTCCTTTCCCATGGACTTCCTGGCTCCTCAGGAGGTACCCTAGAATTGCCGAATATTATCCATAAGCAACAGAGGAATATTGCCTCCCCTTAGACCCTCCATTTCTTATTTCCAGGAAACCTGTATACTTATAA